>BJCO01439740.1:0-10407 GCA_018326465.1 Flaveria floridana | reverse complement strand
TTTTGTAAACATTACCCTTGTAAAGCTTGAACATGGTCTTTTGTATACTTGTTCCCGAGTTGTGGGAATTTACATTACAAGTTAACCTTAATGCTTATGTAATCCTTTATGTTCTGCTTATGGCTATGCTGTCGTGAACTTGACTATACACGACACAAGTCTCCAATTGTGTTCGGGTGTCGTCATGACACGCTCGTCATCATATTATTATTGCTACTCTATTGCATACCATGTGTTATGACGATCCCGTCTAGCTCGCATTCCCCGTGTTTTCGCTATCAGCGGGGAGTGTGACAATTAAAGCTTGGGTTGTCAATGCTAATTGATCTCTTTATTTGTATAGGAACAATCGTGGAGAGCTGACAACAAGTGGTATGTTGACAGTGGTTGTTCCAGGCATATGACAGGAAACTGTTCTCTTCTCCATGACTTCAAGCATAAAAATGCATCTTATGTGGCATTTGGGGAATAAGAAGGGAGGTAAAATAGTTGGTGAAGGAATGGTAACTAATGGTGTGCTCACATTTGAGAAAGTAAATTATTGTGAAATTTTGTAGTATAACTTGTTAAGTGTATCTCAAATTTATGATCAAAACTACACAACATTATTTGATAACATTAATTGTTACATTCTTAAGCCAGGTTTTTCAGTTTCAGCAGAATGGATCCTTCTTAAAGCATCATGAAAAGGAAACACTTATGTTTTGGATATGAACAACACAACACTCACAATCCATGAAACATGCTTGCTATATAAGTCTTCAGAAGATGAATCACAATTGTGGCATAGAAGGCTTGTTCATTCCAACATGAAGAATATGAATAAATTGGTGAAAAATGACTTAGTCATTGGCCTACCAAAGAAAGATTTTTATTGTTCAAATCATTGCTCTTCATGTTATAATGGAAAACAACATATAGTGTCTCATAAATCCAAATTTATCAATTCCAACACTACACCACTCAAATTGCTTCACATGGACCTTTTTGGTTCAACCAATATGATAAGCATTGGAAAAAGGCAATATTGTTTAGTGATAGTGGATGATTTCACTAGATTCACTTGGGTCTTTTTCTTAAAACAAAAGAGTGAAACATCTGAAACATTAATGGACTTTGTGATCAAGATTGAGAATCAACTTGATTTAAAAGTTAAAATTTTCAGGAGTGATAATGGGACTGAATTTATTAATGCTGATTTAGATTCTTTTTGCATGAATAAAGACATTGCAAGGCAATTCAGTGCACCTAGAACTCCACAACAAAATGGGGTCGCTAAAAGAAGGAACAGAACTCTCATTGAAGCAGCAAGAACAATGCTAGCTGACTCTCAGTTGCCTATCACATTCTGGGTTGAAGCTGTGAACACAGCATGAAATGTTCAAAACAGGACATTAATTGTCAAAGAACATAACAAGACACCTTATGAGCTTTTATTCAAAAGAAAACCTTTTATAGGATATCTTAGAGCTTTCGGGTGTCATGTAGCTGTGTTAGACACAAAGGAACAATTCGGAAAATTTTCTGAGAAAGCCTATGATGGTTTCTTTGTTGGATATTCTTCCACATCTAAATCATATAGAATCTACATTCCACAACATAACATTATGGAAGAAACCCCAAATGTTTTATTTGATGAATCAGTATTTACCAAATCTGTAAAAGGTTCATCATGGTTGTTTGATATAGATGCATTAACAGATTCATTTAACTCTGGGTATTTGATCAATGCAGTTTCTGCTGATACATGTTATCCATTTGTTCCTCCAAATTTGAATGAAGTATAACTATCAGTTGATCCTCCAAGACCACAAACCTCAATTGTCATGGATCAAGAAACAAACAATATACCAATTCAGCAAAATGGATCAACACTCGGAGATGGCAACGCTCCATCCGCAGTTAATGATAATGCATCAGTAGATGATCAACCTTCATCCAGAGATATGAATAATGCTTCAGCAGATGCTCCAAACATTGGAGAAGATCCTTTGCATTCACAAGACTTGTCAGCAGCCTAACAAATACCATCCTTAGATGTTGCTGTAACTCCTACGGATAAACAAAACACTTCCGTAGAAGTTCCTGCGGAAGACATTCATAATGCAGCGGATGTAGCAAATGAAGATCCTGTTATTTCAAATGCTGAACATGAAGAACACTTTGATTACTTCATTGACTCATCATCACAGCTGAAACCATCTGCTCCAATGGATATGCCTAACTTGGAATCAACCATCCCGGTTGATTCTATTTCAACAACCAGAATTCACAAGTCTCATCCATCTAAAAATATAATTGGAGACCTATATGCAAGAACTACAAGAAGCGAAGAAGGAGCTGTATACATTTACTTATTTACTTGCTTCATGTCTCAAGTTATTCCTCCAAATATAATAGCTGCTCTAAAGGATAATAGCTGGATTAAAGCTATGCAGGAAGAGCTTCAACAATTCAGAAAGCAGAAAAGGTGGAATCTTGTTGATTTGCCTGAAGGACAGCATCCAATTGGAACAAGATGGATTTTCAAAAATAAGCTAGATGACAGATGTATAATTGTGAGAAACAAAGCTAGAGTGATTGCTCAAGGATACACTCAAGAAGAAGGAATAGACTATGATGAAGCTTTTGCACCTGGTGCAAGAATTGAAGCAATCAGAGAATTTCTAGCATATGCTTCCTACAAGAAGTTCACTATCTATCAAATGGATGTCAAGTGTGGTTTCCTTTATGAAAAAATTGATGAAGAGGTCTATGTGGCTCAACCTCCTGGCTTTGAAGATCCTGACTACCCACATAGTGTCTACAAGCTAGACAAAGCTTTGTATGGCCTCTATCAAGCACCAAGAAAATAGTATGAAACAGTATCATCTTTCTTGCTCAAGCATGGATACAAAAGAGAGACTATTGATCATACTCTCGTTCTCAAACAAGAACATCAAGAACTTTTGGTGGTTCAAATATATGTAGATGACATCATATTTGGATCAACCAACAAGAGGCTCTGTGTGAGTTTTGAAGAGATAATGAAATCTGAATTTCAGATGAGTTCAATGGGAAAATTGACTTTCTTCCTTCGCCTACAAGTTCATCAGAAAATAGATGGCATTTTTATCAATCAAGAGAAGTACATACATTAAATATTGAAGAAGTACAATCTTGCTGATACATCTTCATGCAAAACTCCTGCTTCAACAATAGACAAGATTATACCTGATCCTACTAGAAAATCTGTTGATCAAAGATTGTATAGATCTATGATAGGATCACTTATGTATCTACCTGCCAGCCGGCCTGACATAATATTTGTTGTGTGTGTTTGTGCCAGGTATTAATCTGATCCAAAAGAGTCTCATCTGAATGCTGTCAAGAGAATTTTCAGATATCTGAAAGGGAAACCAGCTCTAGGACTGTGGTATCCAAAATATGGAGATTTCAGTCTCTACTCATACTCAGATAGTGACTTTGGAGGACGCAACAATAACAGAAAATCCACAACCGGTGGCTGTCTATTTTTAGGACCAAGACTTGTATCATGGCAGTGCAAGAAGCAAACAAATGTCTCTGTATCCATAGCTGAGGCTGAGTACATAGCTGCTTCAGCTGGTTGCTTGTAAGTGTTTTGGTTGTAAAACCAATTACTTGACTATGGTTACAATTTCCTTTAAACACCAATTCATATTGATAATTCAGCTGCTATGTTTATCACTACTAACCCAGTTCAACATAGCAAAACAAAACATATAGAAATCAGATATCATTTTCTGAGGTATTGCTCAGAAAAGGGATTAATCAAGTTAATCAAAGTGGATACAATAAATCAGTTTGCTACTTATTCACTAAAGCCTTTGATTCAGTTAGATTTAATTTTCTAATTGAGTCATTGGGTATGATTAACTTAGATTAAATTATCATAAACAAAGAAAAGCATGTGACTGTCCTTGTACATATTAATCTATAAAATCCAAAAAACATTCAGAAAACAATATAAAAATAAAAAAATATAGTCTTTCTTTAATGTGTCTTTTGTTTTAGCATGTCATATGTATAGAAATGATAGTACATTATGCCTTTGCTTACTTCCTGAAGTCAACTAACTTTAAATCTGATCAAAACCATTTTGATATGTGAGTAGGTTTATCTTGAGTGAAACTACACTAAGAGCATGCCAAACACAATGAAAAGGTAACTGTTTGTGGGAACTCCATTTTAAGGATCAAGCAAGTAAGTCTTATCCTGATGTGATCAAATCAGTCACCCAAGCACACTATGTAAAACACTTTATAAACTTCTATCTTTGCAAATCATATTCCCTCTGTTTTATGTGAACAAAGACCTGGGTTTAT
The DNA here is from genome assembly GCA_018326465.1 of Flaveria floridana. NCBI lineage: Eukaryota > Viridiplantae > Streptophyta > Magnoliopsida > Asterales > Asteraceae > Flaveria > Flaveria floridana. The sequence continues at coordinate 6,061 of BJCO01439740.1, read as the reverse complement.
GATTTTGAGTATGATCTTCATCCTCCTTCTGTTTTATGTAAACAAAGACCTGGGTTGAAGGCACTTCTGTTTTACGTGAGTAAAGACCTAGTGACCTTCTGAGGAACATATCTCAGCTCTTAAAATAATTCTTTATGATCAACTGTATATTATCTAAAAGAGCATTAACAACAAAGCATTTATGAGACTACAAAGCTGTCTTAAGATAGAATTTATAACTTAATGTACAAAGTCTCTAAGTGTGAAAAAGTGATGATTTGACTCACAAACGGAGGACAAACTCTGATGAGAATTAAATGTGGAGCACATAACAGTTAATCATTAATAAATCTTAAAACGTGATAAATAGCATGCCTAGTTGATACAATGCTCTTGTATGGATTTAAGTGGAAATATATACTTGTAATCAGGTGTTGCATCAAATCATATCTCATTGAAATAATCAAAAGGAGAAGGAGCTTAGTGTGATAGTATGATCCCCTTATATATATGCATGCTTGTACCAACTAAGTCTATTTGGTTGATTTTTCTTCTTAACTAATTACATCATTTTTGGACTGTCATATGTCTTTCATGCTAATTTTTCATGTAAATTTATGATGAATGCAACAGCTTATCATTAATCAAAAATTTAGGGGGAGTAGGTAATGCATGAAAAACAATAAAAGGTGAATTTTAATCAAAGAAATCTTTGAAGGAATTGGAGCTTGAGCACTAACTTGGCTGCAGGATATAGGAAGTTTTTCAAAATATAAATCTTCTTGTTCTCAATTGTCATGCAAACAATGTCAACAAGGTCCAACAGTAATAAATGGTTCTATCACTTGATTAGAATCATACAATTAAAGTTTCAGTGAAACTTTAGCATCCGCAGAAGAAACAGTTAAACTTCAGCATCCGTAGAAGCAACAGTGAAATTTCAGCATCAGCAGAAGCGACAGTAAAAATGTGTTAAATTATGACCGTCCGTAGAATTGGTAAACTACGGATGTGTTGATCATTTTTAAAGTATAATCCATGTTCATAGAGTGGTAATATATGGATAATTAAGATATACTTGATCTATATTTATTTAAAATTCTGTTACAAGGCATCCGCAGACGTTATGGTTCAGCAGATGTCCTGCGGAATATATGAAATCTACGGAATGCAACGGAAAGGGGTAAAAAGGAAGTGGGACCCACTCCATTAAATAAACGAAATTAATGTGTCCTGAGTATAAATGAGGTTTTTGACTTCAAAATTTCATTATTCACTTTTCAGAGCACTTTTCACTTTTCCGATCTTGAAAAGCGCACCCATTTTCCCCCTTTCACAAACATTCAAAATTATCGACCTAAAATCATAAAGAATCACATTATTGTGATCGGAGATCATTGTTTTGAAGGTAAATCATGGCCTGATCAGCAACAATGAACTGTTTGATTGTTGATTTGTGTTGAAATTGTTCGTATTCATGGCTTTAACACTAATACTAACATAATCTTGATTGTTTTTATGCACAGATGACGAATAGGTTTGAAAAAAAGCACAATGTGTGCGCATTCCTAAATGTTGATGATCCTGCATTAGAAGGATGTCGAGATATCATCAGATATCTTCGACGATCCAGGCTTTTCTATACCCTGACGGCAGAGCCTGTGATTCATCAAGCTCACATTGTCGATTTCTATAATTCGGCACGAGTAGAACAAGATGTAGAAGATGAAGTGATCATTGCTGAAATCCTATCTAAGAGAATAAGGATAGATGAACAAACGATCAGAAGATCACTCGATCTGGGCGAATGAGAGGTGGGCCACCCAGATGTGTTCGAAAACGAATACATAGAAAAGGTCTTCTAACTGATGGGCTATGATGATGATTTAGACAAGGGTGAGATCAAGAATGGGAGATTATGTAAGCCCTATCGATTCCTGTGTCACACTTATCAGAAGTGCATCTCAAACAGGAAGTAAGGACTCGATAGGTTCTTAAGGCACATTTCTTCAGGCATAATATGGATTTTTGAGGGAAGAACTTACAACTACTCAAAATGCATCATGAACTGTCTGTGTGACCAAGTGAGGTTGTAAAGGTCGGACAAGATGTATATGTTTCCAAGGTTCCTACAAACTGATTATAAACGCTGAACTCCCCAGAATAGCAAGAGATGGAGATGTATTTGTACAAGCTCACTTGGGTAGGTCTGTGCTGAACAAGATAAGTGCAAAATACAAAGGGGAAGACATGCCAATGTTTGCCCACGTGGTGGATGCACATGCGGACCTTCCACAAGAAATGGTATAGGCAGATCAGCAAGAAGAGTCATCTACAGACTCTATACAAGCCTCACATTCTCCCCATCAAACACCCATTTACCAACATCAATCTCCAGCCAATGTAAACCCCAACCCATCTCACCTATTCAACATCATCAATCTCCACAACAACTATCAGCATCCACATAAAACACCCAGCCCATCTCACCTATCTCACAAGAATCACCACCACAGACTCAATCAGCCACTCAAAATACTCAGCTAATCTCTCCAATCAAAATCAATCACCTCTTCATCCACTCTCTTAAACACCAAAACATCAGACTCCTGAGAGTGCTCATACTGATCCTATACACATAACTCAGTCTCAGAACTCATTGTACTCTGGTGAGACTGAGTTAATGTCTCAAGCAAGCGCCATTCCACTCTTAGTTTCCAACTCACAAAACCAAGTGTTGTCTGATCATACTGAACCCATATCTCTAATCCCTGATCCTCAGCACATATCATAACATCAACTTCAAGAGCATGCAGATCAAACTAGTGAGCACTGCTCAAGTTCAGCAAGTGTAGCTGCCACTGAAGTCAATGATAATGTGACTGCTGCTGAACCTATAGAAGAAGAACAAAAGGGCAACTATGTAAATGTTATTGCATACCATGAAGAGGATCTAAGTGATGAGGACATCCTAGTGAGCAAGAGTTATCTGGTGGCTGAATACAACAAACTGGTGCTCAAGTCTAACAAAATGAAACAAAGAATACAAGAATTAAAAGGAATTATCAAAGAAAAGGATGAAGAGCTGATGAAGCAAGAAACAAGGATTAAAACACTTAGAGAAGATGCACAAAGCAATAATGAAGTGATCGATGCATTGCTTCAACATGAGAAAGAATTAGTTGAGTCTGTGAAATTTGAGAAAGATGAGAAGGAGAAGATGGCTTTGAAGGTTGAACAGATCACCAACTCTCTCTCTCTGCAAAATCTGATCCGATAAAGTTGAAAGATGAACAAATTGAGGAGCTAAAGATGAAAATCTGTGCTCTAGAGTAAAATGCAGCTCCATCAACCCTTCAAATAAAAGAATCTTCTGAGGCTTCCAAGGGTTTAGTTCTATATTCAAGGAAGAGAACTTAGGTGCTACCCAGAAGAAGGTGACCAATATTGAAGGTTCACCAAAGAAACCAAAGCTCACATCCCCTGAACATACTCCTTCAGTAGAGTTGTCTACTTTGTGAAGTCTATATCTCACAAAGAGAGTCATAGTGATGAAGAATGGAATGAGCTGACAAAGATGGACTCTCCAACATAACAAAAAGGCTCCAAGGCTGATGATCTTCTGACGACAAAAGATATCATGCAAGAGGGGCCTGAGTCAACCATGTCCATGACTCTTATCAACCATTGGTTTCCCTATGACATGGTTGAAAGGATGAATGTTACTGAATTGAAAGATCTGCTGAAAGAGTTTAAGCTTGCAAGATTTATGATCCTCAACTGTGACTATGAAGCATTCACTACCTTTTAATCAATTCAGAAGATAAAGAAAGATTAGGCCACTGTGACACAGCTAAACTAAGGAAATACAACGTGACTTGCTGGCTACAAGGTCACAACTACAAGCTACATGAGCTGAAAGGAAGAACAGTTGGTGAGCTGAGAAGGATGATGGAGCATGTTATGAAGGTTGAGCTTGAAACTGGTGTATGATTCAGAACTGAAGCTCTAAACCCTGCTATTAAAAACCACAGCAGGACAGCTGTTGAACCTGTGGTTGTAGAAAGCAAAGATCAGCGCAAAGGGAAAGACAAACTGATTAGAGAACCAAGAGAAGTTATTCCAGGCAAAGTATGGCCACTGGAACCACTGTCAGAGAAATTACTGAACAGAAGTCTACTTTGATACAGCTGATTGATCATCTCATAGCTCCCAGTTCTATGGAAGAGAACAGGATTATGGCCTGGAAATATGATCCAGACTGGGATTGTGTAGTTATTAAGAGAACATCTAGAAGAGTTGAATACTTCCATGATGTATTTTCAGTTTTATGCTTGCCTAAATATGATCTCAAAGACTTACAAAGCCTTATCATTTCTAATTACCCAATACACCCAAGAGGAAGAGACTTCTCAACTCTGGTGGGTAAACTAAAGACTAAGTTTAGAGATGATGTGCTAACTGAGGCTAAGAGAGAAGATGCTGAGCACAAGAAGAGAATCAAAGATCTAAAAAGGTTTAAGTCCAATGCCTTAGAATAAATTGATGATGAATTTTTAAAGAGGGTTGGATACAACAACAGAGAAATAGCAGCCATCAAGACTATTGAGGGAAATCAATACACATATCCCATAACAGAATGGGGATATGTTGAAATGACTAAGGAATTGGTGCTGCTGAGGAATGCTGACAATAAGAAGGCTGATAGAATCAGGATCTTTGATCCTGTGGAAATCAAACTACTACATCCCAGCAACACATCATACCTGCATGACAAATACTTTCCGAAGTTAACTGATGACAGAGCTCAGAATGACTTGTTCCTGCATGCGCATGTAATCCAAGTGATTGACAAACTCCATGCCAAAGCTTACAAGAGGAGAAAACATAATGCTAGATTGCTGAAGGGGACAAACTCTGATGAAGTATCAGAACTAAGAATCTCAGAGCAGGATGAGCTAGAAGTGGTGCACAACAACAATGTGTTGGATACACTCACAACTGAAGAAGATGTTCTGGGACTAAGCTTTGAAACTCTGAAGAAGCTCAGCAAGATGAAGATCAACTACAAGTATGATGATCAGAAGACTGTTGTGTCTTATTTCTACAACAAGATAATTGCCAGAGTGAAGGAGCTTTCAATTTTGAAGAACTGATTACAAGGATGTAAGCCTAAGGGTGAGTATTGTTAGATCTAGAAAGAATAGGTCTAGATCAATTTGTATAGGCTTAGAACTTTAATCAATTCTTGTAATAAATGATTGTAACTGACTATCATTATGTATGCATTGATTATATAGGTTAACCCATATATATGTGTTGCTTAATGTGTGTGATGATAGGCAAAAACAATATACTTGGTGAATTCTTGTAATCGGCTAAGTGTAAGAAACATCTATGGATGAACAATTTTGTTAATCTGTAGATATGTTTCTTACAAGACTTCCATAGTTTGTCTACGGATGAACATCAGTATTCACTGATCATCTCAAGATGAAGTGAAGTCTCCTACGGAAGTACAAGCTCCTACGAAAGAATAAGAGTTCCTGTGGAAGAAAATATTCCTACGGAAGACGAAGACGCTTGTATGAATTTGACAAGTTCAACAAGTCAACAAGTCAATTACAAATCCTAAGAGATCCGGTGTTTCCTTAACTAACTCATAATTGCCTATAAATATGAGTCCTAGGTTTCATATCAAGGATCGAACACAATAGCAATATTACGGCAAACACACATCACAACACAAAATCAAACCCTAGCCGCCGTCACATCAACAACAACAATATGTTCGAAGAATCATTGTTCATAGCAATCTTAATTATTCTTTTGTAATCATTATTCAGTATTAATGAAATACATTTGAATTAATTCTTGTCTGCTTATTTATTACATATACATAATTGTGTTCATCATAACAAGCTTTAATCGTTGATATTAAATTATCAATAAAAAACAATTAAACAACAGTTAATGATTATTCCGTATTCATTGACGTGTCTTTATTTTAATACCGATAATTCCTGATTGCGATCCTTGGATTCACACACACACACACACACACACAGACACACACACACAC
>BJCO01439737.1:0-22203 GCA_018326465.1 Flaveria floridana | reverse complement strand
CCGTCAATCCCCTGCACTGATATCCTCCCGTCGGTATAAATATCAGGATCAAACAAATACGCAGATTCATCATCATCATCCCCAAATTTCACCGATCCATCGGCCTCTTGAGCTGCAATCTTATGAGGAACATGAAGCGTATCGTACCGAATCTTCCCGAACCTTCTTACGGCATTGTACATGCTCTCTTCGGTTTGATACTCCGGTATGATGTGGTAGTACATGATCCTCTCCGGTGCCCCGGGCTCCGCCAGCTGATCGGCGGTCAATTTCGCCATTGCTTCGTCGTTTGGAGCTAGTACGGTGAGTACGTAGCCTTCTGATACTAGTTTCCCCATTTCGGTTGCGAGATTTGTTAGATTCACCAGAATGTCCGCCATCTCGTTGTATCTGTTCGTCGATTGCACAATTTCAATAGATAATCATTAGATTGTTAGATTGTTAGATTATTAGATCGATTGTGAAGAATTTTGTGAGAATTTAGGGTTTTACACTGTGATTGAATGAATCGTTAGGTGATTAGATCGATTTTGATGAATTTTGTGTGAATTTAGGGTTTTACATGGTGATTAAATGAATCGTTAGGTGATTAGATCGATTGTGATGAAATTTGTGAGAATTTAGGGTTCTAGACGGTGATTGATCGAATCATTACGTTAAATCGTTAGGTTGAAATGTTCCCCGCCGTAGTGGAGGAGTGTGTGGATGAAATCCTTGACCTGACTCTCGCCGTCGAAGTGGTGGTGGTGGCCGCCGGGGCCGGGAGCTGGCGCCGGAGCTAGCGACGGACCGGGAGCCATGGCGGAGTAAATCGGAAGAACCGGTGGCGATCCCGCCGGAACCGGTGCCGGTTTCCTCAACCGATTAGTCCTCGGATCCACCTCCGGTGCGCCCTCCGGCTTCACGGCGGAGATCGCACGTAAACTCCGGCGGTTGTTGAACGCCTGTTGTACGGACTTAGGTATCAACAACCGATTGATCCCGTGAATAACTCCGTCGGGACGAAACAAGTCGTCGATACGAACAACCTCCGCATTTCCGGCGAGCTTCACGGTGTCGGAATTCGATAAATGCAAAGGCTCCGACGAGAGAGTTGTATGACGAGTTGACTCCTCCGGCCACTCGCTCCTACCGAGTCGACTCGGGATGATATGATGAAGAACCAGCGTCTGTAACGACTGTAAATTCCGTGGCTCGAGTAAAAACCTCTTGAACTCAGGGTCAATCTCCCTCTCCAAAGCTTCATTCCTCGGAGCGAAAATGGTGATGTTATGATTCGTCACAGCTTCTTCAAGCTTCTGCAACAGTAACGCCTTCTCCACCAGCTCCGCCAGCTCGGTGTACCGTGAATCCAGCAACGCCACCAGCACCGAGTTGGAGTTGATTTGACTCGCCGCCGCGAGTTGACTCAGTACAACCGTAACAAAGCATATCACCACACACATTCGTACACCGGACCCCATTTTTTCCGGTGGGTATCTCGCCGGAGACTTCACCGGGTCGAATAATCCCTGACCCGTTTTCTTCAATTTCAACAACTGGGTTTTGTACTGTTGATTTGCTTTAAAGGGACGTCAATGTGTGTGTTGTTGTTGGGGTTTTCTCTCTGTATATTGCTTGTGAGCTGTGTGATTTATATTTTCATGGTGGTCGGAGGGAGGAAGGAGACAGTTGAAAAACAGGGGTTTGGTATAAAGGCGAGGGATGGTTGTGGCAATAGGTGATAGTTTAGGGGGTGGAGTGTAAGTTTTTGGGTAAAGTATCGTCGGTGGTGTGGTCGTGGGTTGCTTTCACAAGGGGAGTGAAAGGTTGATTACGTTATAATGTTATATTGAAGTTGGCATAAAGTCTTGTAAGTTTAGATATAATATATTGATTTTGTGTTTTATATGCATATAATCTAAATTTAGAAAAAAATGTTATAATTTAACTAATATTTTAAATGACTTTATGTATATGCTTGAAATTATAATTATTATTATGAATAAATTTTTGAATGAATGTATAGATTTATTTAAAATAAAAATTTTTAATCGCCTTAAGTTACTCAAAAGTTATTGTTTTTAAAACAAAACTATAATAATTAGTTGAACCAGTTGAATCTTTGCCTATTATCGAATTTGTTCTTTTAACTAAAGTTATTGTGAACTAATTGTTACAATCGGTTGAATATCAAGAAGGCGATGGTGGCTGTGATGATGGTCGTGTTGACAACGGCCGATAGGTGGTGGAAGTAATAATTGTTAGGGATGGTGATGATCTTGGGTATGATCTAATTTTAGGTCTTTTAATCCGTTATAAATGAAGTTGTTTCGTAAAATTACTCACTTGAAATACTTATTTTAATGTTGGTTAAACTAGTTTAATTAGTATGTGGAGTAAATTTTAAAACAAAAAATTTAAACAAGTTAGATAGTTCTATATGGTAGTCACCAACATCTTAATTTAACAATCTCTTTTGAAGCATTTTCTCAAACAAAGTGTGAAATAAACTCAAAATGTTTGGTTCTTTCGTGAAAAACTGGATTGGTTGTCATTATCAATAGCAGGTTCATTATCACAAAATAAAAAATTGAATCATTAAGTTAACACTACCATTTGATTCTTTTAACGTATTTTGTAACCATGTGATTTCACAAATGACAAAACATAAGCCTTGACATTCTGATTCCACAAAAGACCGAGAAACTATAGACTGTTTTTTCTTTTCCATTATATAATTATAAACACAAACCCATATATAGATTTTTGAGATGAAGGGCATTTGCCCCGGACATAAATCATCACCCTTTTTAATACAACAATCTTATAAGTTAAGTTGGCTCACAAGGAAGACAGTTGACTAGTCTTGTGACCCAAATGGAGGACGTACACCACTTTCATGAGTTAATTTATATACTGGATTAATCTAAAGGCAGTTTGTAGGTGAGTGTTAGTGAGAGAGTGCATAATTTGACTAAAATACTAAACAACATAATCGATTTCACGCCGAGTTAAGGACAAGTAAATCAACTTCCCTGCTATGTGTGTTGAAACCCAAAGACATTTTCCAACGTTGTATTATCAATTTTGATTTTAGAATAAATGATAAAATTTTCTTCGACTAGAGTATTCACAAGCTTACATGTAGACTATCAAAACTCAGCTAACAATCTCATATTTTCCTTAGACTTTAATTTATTTCATGTTTTGATGAAAGAACTTTTATACCCATAAAATACTTTAGGATACCCAAATCCTTAGAAAATTTATTTAAAGGCATTTTTACTTTTTCAATTCCAACCAAATCATTTATAATATAGACAAAAATGATAACAAATATGAAACTATTAACTTTAATAAACAGAATCAATATAGACAAAAGTGACAACGAATGTGGAACTATTGACTTTAATAAAAAGAAGCTGGTCACTTTGAACATAACCATGGTCACACAAAACACACATCATTTATTCATACAACATCATAGGGGTAATTTTAAGCTCATAGACTTAATCAGCTTACACACTCTAGATTTGTCTTTTAAATATAACCTTCAGGGGTTCATATAAACATCTTTTGATATATTACCGTATAATAATACATTATTTATATTTAACTCAAACATAAACAAACTATAATTAACAACTAATGCAATAACATTTCTTATTGTTATCATTTTCACGGTGGTAGGAGAGCAAGTCGTATTAGAGTCTGATCCCTTTAATTGACTATAGTATTTAGCTATCAACTTAGCTTTATACATCTCTATCTCGCCAGTAGATTTATATTAATCATATAAATCCATTTGCATCCTTCAGGTTTTCTATTATAGGGTAAGTTAACATGCCCCCGTGTTTTATTTTTATGGACAGCTTTTATTACTGAATTCATTGACTGAACCAGTTAATAACTTTAATTGTTTCACTAGAGCTAGTGGGTTGCATAAACGTTTTAAGACTAGAAATGAAGCTGAAATTTTCTTTAGAGAAACGATAATAACTGGATGCTTTTGCAGAACATATTTACGTTTCTTTTCATTAGAATTGTTAAAAACATTTTTACAGGGAGAGTATATTGCCTAGCGAATCATCTTGGCTTATTAGGGACAAATTTTAACCATCAGGAGAGTCAATCTCATCACTAGTAACTCCAACATCATCACCGACGACTTTAGAAACATAATCACTACTTAGAAAGGGAGCACGGTGTTGCTTAGCTCTATGACATACTTCATATTAAAGAGAACCTTCTTTAAATATTTTCTAAAAGTACTTTTTAGAACATAAATTAATTAGCAAGATAACTTAACCTATTACGTCACTAGTTCATATTAGACATGTTGCTGAAACACATTTTCATAAAATTCTTATATTTTCCACGGATGCATGATGAAAACCTCATACACGCAAGCGAATACAATTAATACGGTTCCACAAAGACTTATTTTCAATGGCTCATACGTACCAAAATGAAACTAAGATTTGCTGGATTATTCGAAGTGGGAAATCAAACAAAGAACAGACCAAATAAGCAAGTGGAAATTGTAAACCATGTCAAACTTAAGTTATCAAACTCTTACTACAAAGATAAATATCAATAACTTAATAAGAACTAACCCTAACATGACAAGACATTAAGATTATGCTACACTATGTGAATCAACAAAAATACAAGATAAAACTCTATAATCTGCACGAAGATTATACTGATTATTAGATCAAAACAGAGAGACAATTGAAGATGATGATCAAACATAGACGTGGAATCAGTTAAGTGCATGTGTGTCGAGCAGAAACCCTAAATTGAAAGACCTTTTTATACTCCGCAATTACTGAGTGACAACAACTTCAGCCCTTGAACTTTTGAACTCAACACCACATACCCTTTTAGCTTTGGTTATATACACAAAAGCGCTCAAACTATATACATTCATAAACTTAACTCATAAATAAGAAATAATAATACATTTTAATATAAACTTATTTAAACTCAAGTTTTGTGATACCTATCACCAAAACAAGTGCTTTTACTTTTACTTTCACTTTGACCAAAATATAGACTTTGACTTGGAAGTTGATTTAACTAACTTGAATTGTGCTTAGTACTTTAGACGTATGTAGACATGTACTTTTATATGTGTAGAGCTATATATGTATTTTGTTAATAAAATTTACACAAATTGAGTTTTATATATAGTTTTTACTTTGGGACTAAAGCTACACGCAATAGGCAAGTGTGCCTATCAAATAGTAATATAGCTTTTGGTAAGAACCGAATATCAATACGTTAACACAAAAGCTCTTGATATTTAACCTTAATAATTGTCTAGTTGAAATATTTAGGTGATTGATGTTAAAACTATTTAAGCATACAATTAAAACAAAGTATTGAATGGAAATGATCAAGATAATCAAGTGATAAAGGTGTCTTTAGATTTTTTAATCCACTTAACTAAATTCTAACAAGTAAATGATGAGGTCTCTATTTGCATAATTCTAGACTAACACTTCCGTTAAGGTTGCTTAAACTTATAATCTTAAATAAAGCTATAATGAGATATTACACTCTAACCACCATAAGATATATTGATTTCCCAAGAGACGATATTAAACAATTGATATAGATATTAATTAAGCTTTGATTAAGGCTTACAACACTAGGAAAAGTTAAACATGATTTAACATACTAACCATCGTAGGTTATATTAAATAGATAGATTTATTGCACTTATTCAACCTAAGCTCATCATGACATGAAATTGTTAACCGGAGATGTATGCTAATAAATCCTAACCTAACATAACAGTGGTATGAATGAAAATTAGCATGCATTCTGGTTTTGCCAAACAATCATATAAGGATGCACATATTATCGTGCTATTATAATAACATAATCTTCATTCACTATTCTTAGGAAAATGATATAAGTTGCATGGATTCATACAATTCATAAATGAGAGTTTAACAATTACAAGTTTTCCAACTAATGCAGGTCTAGACTCATAAGATCAACTTGGTGATTCAAACGTGATAAACATACATATTCAATAAAGAACAATCAATAACCCATCATAATAATTGCATAATCATCACCAATTAATTCATACACTCATCAAAATAAGTTAAGCTTGATCTAAATCCAAATGAGAATGAGTGTTTAGCCCATAAGGCTCATAAGAATAACATAATCACATGGTAATGTAACAAAATCCATGCTAGAAACAAGAGATTCAAACCAAAACCAGGTAGAAGTTATAGATGCTTTTTGATCTTTACTTGATGCTCCTTGATGTTTTTAGGCTTTCAAAACTTGTTCTCCAACCTTTAAAATCAACGAAATGATGATTTGAAACATTATGTTTTTACCCAAAATCGTGAACTCTTGGAATGGAGAAATAGGGCTCTATTTATAGCCAGAAAAGGCCGTGTCTATACTAGGCACAACCGTGCTTGTACGCCAACGATCGTGCCTAGTATAGACAAGGTCGTGTTATATTCTTGTGTTTCTGGTAAAAGCGGGAGTATGACAAGTTTACCGTTAGATTATCCGTACTTTACCTTTTTTTAATAGAACTATTGTTCAACTAACTCATAAATGTTGCATGACCTAAAGGTGGCAAAAGCTAATCCCTCATTCACGTCTTGATAATTTGTAAGACAAAACAAGAATCTTTTTGTCATGAATATGACACCAACTATATATTCACACATTTAATTGAAGTTTATTTATTCAATGAAGTACGATGAAGTTTATCCATGACACACAACATAATAAGAAGTGAAGATATTCATGCTTACAACTTACTCTATCGTGTCAGTTTTGACTTTTGTTTTACACTTATAATAAGTATATAAGACATTATGTATTTTCTAAAAGTAAAATTAAATTAAATAATACTGAAAAAGCAAGTTAAAGGAATAGGTTATTTTTGTATGTTTATAATTTGGCCACTGTAGATTATATGTTTATATTTGGTCCCTGTGTTTGCACCCTTATAAAAGCCTCCACTAAAAACCTGCTCACCGCCATTGTCCCTCCGGTGATTTCCTTACCGTCGGCGGTTCTCATCACCAACTACGTTTGGTCTACACATGTCTCTGTTGCAGGTGTGTATCGTGGTGTTGGGCTTGTTACGTCGACCGTTTGTACCCCTTTAGGGTTTTCAGAGATTACGGTGAAAGGGGTTGTCGTCGCCGCTGCTGAGATACCTCCCGGTGGTGGTTGATGTTCGCGGTGGTGCACTCTTCTATGGCGGCGGTGATGTTCTTTTCTCCGGTAGTAGCCACGATTTATGTTCGGCCCCCGTTGAGGTTTTTCAGATGTAAAGGGCTATGACATTTAAAGGTGTCAGTGGTGGTTGTGAGCCAGTACCAGTAGCCGCCACGATTTCCCTTCGCTACCGTTTGGGGCTTTTAGATATGGGGGCTGTAGGGTGGATTTTTCCTTGGTTGTCGTTTTTCCTCCAATTCATGGTTGAGGTGGACCCGGTGGCCATCCACAGGCCATTCTATGGCACGATGGTTTCTATGACCCACCTTGCGGCTCCTACTTATCTGTTTTTTGGTCGATTGTTGAATCAATGATGATGACCATTGGCTCATTTGAGGCTTTGTTATTTGACCCGCTTTGCATGTTGTATTTTGTTGTTTGTGTGTCAATGATGATGAACTATTGTACATTTGAGATTTTTGGCTGTTTTGTTACCTCTGGGGCTATGATTTTAAAACAAAAAATGGTGTTGGTAACCATGGCTTGGCAACCGTTTATGGCATGCAGCCATAATCGAACGTCGTTTCCGAGCCTAACATAGGTATTATTATATGATGATGTGCTATCAAAAAACAAAATGAATAAATAGTGCTCGGCTGTGCTCATGATTATTTTTTTTCTTTGTGCTTTGGCCCTGTTTTGGGACTGTATTTATGGTGAAATATTTTATTTGTGGGTTTTCTGATTTTATTGTATTGATTATCTTTCAAAAAACTGATGCCTCGATGATGATGAACATGAGTTTGTCTGAGGCATTTTGTGGTTCGAACGTAAACATCGAGTCGGTTATTGTGGCTTGGCATTCCTTCTTGGTGTGCAGTCGTAACTACACATGGCGTACGTTGTCACCTATTGTAATGGTATCTTTGTGGTTGCGATGACATATCTGGGCCTTGGCGATGTTACCTAAGTGACATCCTCATGGATTTGTATTGAACTCGGTCAAAAACCCCGCCGCAAAGCGTGAGTTGGAAAGCAACTAGTTAACATAAAAGTCAAAACACGTTAAAACGAGATGTAGCTTTACAATTTTAAAGTTTGATCACATATACATACATCAAAGACGAATATACGAAATTCTCCCAACTTAACCAACACCGGAGCAACGCCAACCCAACCAACACCCGTGTTAGTCATTTACCATCAAACAAACCCAATACGAAGGGCATTACCGTCATTAAACAAAATACATCCACCGTACAAGACCAACACACTATTTTGTCAAACAAGCACACCCCCCTCCCCCCTCTTTTCCATCTTCCGAAATACCCAAACTACCCCTAACCCCACCTAAACCACCCCCCTTTCCTCTTTCTCCATCAAACCTCACGTTTCCTCTCACCGCCGATTCTCCGATCGCCACCAATCGCCGTCGATGACTCTCATGACTCCACCTCCCATTGATGTAAACAACAACAACGATATTATTATTATTGTTATCTTCTCATACGCACAATCACACACACACACACGCACTGATTTACACTCGAGTCACGCACATGCACACACAATACGTATGTAATTCATGTTGTGATATGGTTAATTGCTTGATTTAGATCTGATTACGGAGCTCGATCGCTTAAACGATCGGTGTATGTTGTGGAATTGGATCTACAAGTGCTTACGTTTCATGCTTTGTTACTATTTTTAGAAACTGTTCATTTTCTAGGGTTTTGAATTCGCAGGATCAGGAAGTGTGCGATTGATTGATTAATCGTGTGCAGATCCAATTCGTTTATTTGTTATTTGTTTTGTTTTAATGTTGCAGCCGGAAGAGGAAGAGATGCTAGTTCCACATTCTGAGTTTGCGGGGGCTGAAGGACCTCAACCAATGGAAGGTATCCGACTATTCATGGATTTGTGTTGTCTTGTTTTCTTGTCTGAATCTGTGTGTATGGACATATCACATATGTAATTTGATTGATAGTTTGGTTTAACAAAAGTGAATTAACATGTGTAGTACCTATATTTTGTCAGTTACACCTGCAGAAGCTCCTAATGTCGTTGATGCACCCGTAGTTGATGATCCACCATCAGCAAGGTTCACATGGACAATAGAGAATTTCTCAAGATTGACTGGCAAGAAGTTGTACTCTGATGTTTTCACTGTTGGAGGATATAAATGGTATCTTTTGTTTTAGCTATGAATCTTTGTTATTTAAGTATGCAATAATTTTGTGATAAGATATCACTGTGGTGATTGGTTTATAGTGTTTTGCTGACATGGTGTCTTGGTTAGGCGGGTGCTCATATTCCCAAAAGGAAACAATGTGGACCATTTGTCAATGTATCTTGATGTTGCTGATTCCACAACATTGCCGTATGGTTGGAGTAGATATGCACAGTTTAGCCTTGCTGTGGTTAATCAAATTCATAGCAAGTTGACCATGCGAAAAGGTACTGTTGATGCTTCTCTCTAACAACTAGATTATTGTACATTAGCAGCCTTTAAGATGGATTGTAATATACAAGTAAGGAAATACACTTTTACATAAAGTTAATTACTTTACTGATGAAGCTTTAAGGTGAACTTATTTGTTTTATGTTGGTTGAGAAATGAGAACCTTCTTTAACTTCTTTAAATGCAATACAACAATTATATAAGCCATACATGTGGAGTCATGGAGATATGGTTTCTGACAAGCTGAAATTCCATACTTTCATTACTTTGTTTATCATCCACATTTGGTGTGATGATCAGCCCTTAGGATATATTTTTTATATAATTGCATTTGGAACTTTAGTCTATGATGCTAGTGAAAATTTTAAAACTCATAGAACTTATTAGGTTGTGAACGATGCCATTGTTTTGAATCTTTAGAATTTGTGTTTTTCTCTCATGCTTTTATTTTGATGTTCTCATGTCTTAGCAATTAATTTAGTCTTCTGGTGGTTATGACATCATATGGCAAGTCAACTTATTGGAAGGATCATGGGTTTAATAAGATAGAATTTACTTTCTTTAAATGTTTTAGTTGATGCCTAAAAGTTTAAGCTTTTGTACCTTTACTAGTATGCAATATTGGTACCATTGTTCTCTTTAACCTTCTAATAGAAGACGAAGGATAAATGAAAGGAAGAGAAGTTAAACAACAGGATATGTATGATATCTTCTTAAAACTAAGAGCCTGAATCCTGAATTCCTGATGAAGATTTAACAAAATTCTGATACCATGGTGTTTTTTTGACTTAATTAATTTGAAGTAATGCCTTCCACATATCATGCATATAAGATTCAACAACATTATAAGTTAACATCATTTTTTAGTTTCTATTGTTTTTTAGTATATTCAATGGCTTCTTTCTTGCCATGTTTCGGTTGGGTTAGTTAGAAGTGGTGTTTTGGCTCTTGTTTTTGTACATAAGAAGAAGTTGGCTGTATGAACCTTTGAAAGGAGAAGCCCTAAAATGATTTTTTTTCTTTTCTAGTTTTACATGCAACCCAACTCCGTAAATTTTGATGCATTTTTAAATTTACGTACGAACAGTATATTCAGTATCTTATTTTGCAAGCAATAAGAAGTTGGTTGCATGGACCTTCTAGTTCCAAGTCAACCTAACTATATAAGCTCACAATTCATTTGTATAATGAATTTGTGTTCTATAAACTTATTATTTACAAGTTTTCAGTATCTCCAAGAGAAAGAGTCGAAGAACTTTTGGATGGGCTAGTTAAAATCATGACTTTATTTGTGATGCATGCAATACTTTCTGAATGTAAATAACTAGATTTCTTATGTATTTGATTATATATTTTTAGGCATTAGGTATTTAGGATAAGTAAGCTATAACCTATTTGAGATTCTATGTCATATTGAAGAAATTTTTGAGAAAATTTAAATTTCATGACGAGGTAAACAATGTCTGTTTTTTTATAGCTTATGAGAGAAAGATTGCAAATATTGATATTCATTTGGTGTTTTCCAGTCTGAAGGATGAATGACTGGATGCTTGGCGTGTTGTGTGTGAATAATTTTGTCTTTTTAAGACTTAAAAGTGTTAATCATCACTTTTTTGTCTTACGCTGTTTTGTGTCATGTGTTTTGTGTTTGACATATAAAAACATTGTTTACCTATGACATTCGTTACTAGCAAGGCAACTTTAGTGCTTGGTTTTAAAAAGCGTTAGGCGCTCCGAGGCGTTTAAGTCTGAAAAGTCGAGGGGCTATGTGTGAGGCATGAGACGAGAGCCTCACGTATGCGAGGCGTTGTTCTATGTACAAGAAAATAAGCCATATGTACAACCAAAAGTTGCATTTGTCTAACTTTTTTACATATTGGCTTTTTTTACCATGTAATTCATTCATAATCTCATCATCCCTTTGGTTATTTCTACATATCATCCTTTTACGGACCCCAATCTTGACCAAATTTGACCTAGATGTGCATGAGGCGTCGCCTGAAAGCCCTGAGGCGTTTTCCTGATTGCCCCTAGAGCCTCACGCCTTAAGCAGGCTTTAGGCACTATTTTTAAAACCAAGCTTTAGTGGTCAAAACATATAATATACAGAGTTTCTATCTGTTCTGAATGTGAAAAACCTTTCTTTTTTTGTTGGAATAATGCCTTGTATCACATGTTAGGACTTTCCTATCGATTTCTATTTGTGGATATCCTAAGTTCTCATAATTCATAAAATCTTTTAATTTTTAACAATAGAGATACCTTTTTGTTTTCATATTTTTCAAATGTCTTGCTCTCATCATCACTGCAATCTTGGGTTGGTGACTTGGTGATAAATATAATTATGATGATAAATATAATTATGACTATTTTTATCCTTGTAGATACCCAACATCAGTTCAATGCAAGAGAAAGTGATTGGGGTTTCACGTCATTTATGCCTCTTAGTGAGCTATATGAACCCACTAGAGGATATCTTTTGAATGATACATGCATAGTTGAAGCTGATGTGGCAGTCCGGAAGGTGGTTGATTACTGGTCACATGACTCGAAGAAAGAAACTGGTTATGTTGGGCTTAAAAATCAAGGTGCTACTTGCTATATGAACTCTTTACTGCAGACATTGTACCACATCCCTTATTTCAGGAAGGTTGGTAATTATACCGATTAATTGATGCTCACTCATAACTAGAGGTGGCAAATTTGCCCATTCACAGGTGAAAGGGTCGATTTGTGCGCGCGCGCGCGCGTGTGTGTTTTGCATCTTAACCGATCAAACGCATTTAAAAGGAATTAAACCTTCTAAATCATTTTGTTCAAAAGATTAGATTACCATTGTAATAATCGAAGAATGGGTTTTTTTTGGTGGATATCTGCAATTATTATAAATATTATTATAATATTAATTTGGAGGTGAGAGTCGTTCTTTTAAGTTATATTTTAACTAGATTTCTACATTCTTTAACCTTTGAGGATTTTTAAATTTATAGATTCACACTATTGTTGAGAGATTAGACCATATCCATGAGAACGGATTTTTTTAGTCTAATAATTAAGAAATATCATAAAATAGTACAATTACTTTTTTCTTTCCTGACCCTGTAGACAATTACGAATGATCTTGCTAAATGCATAAAACCTTTTAAATCATCGTATTTAAAAAGTTAGGTTGTCACTGTAATAATATAGGCTTTTAATCATACATAACATATTAGTTATTTTTAGAATTTAAGAAAAGAGAAGACAAAAAGTTTGGGCGAGTTTGCCCAGCCTGACCCCACCTTGCCCCTTTTGCCACCTCTATTTATAACTTGTGCAAGAAGACGCTTACATATCTATCTATATATTTTTTTGAACCAGGCTGTGTATCACATGCCCACAACCGAGAATGATATGCCATCAGGGAGCATTCCTTTGGCTTTACAGAGCTTATTTTATAAGCTTCAGTACAGTGACACAAGTGTAGCCACAAAAGAGTTGACCAAATCTTTTGGTTGGGATACATATGACTCTTTTATGCAGCATGATGTTCAAGAACTCAATAGGGTTCTTTGTGAGAAACTTGAAGATAAAATGAAGGCATTTATTTTTTTAAAATACGAAGTTTTAGTATTTTTTCTCTGATCTTACCTGATCATGTACTTATTGTGTGGTCTCATCATGAAGGGAACTGTTGTGGAGGGCACAATTCAACAATTATTCGAAGGGCATCATATGAACTATATCGAATGCATTAATGTAGACTACAAATCAACTAGGAAGGAATCATTTTATGGTACATATCTTTGTCTAACAATTTCAATCTATTCATATTATCTAGAGATGGTAAAACGGCTGGATCAGCAGAGTTTGGTAATGGGTTAAATGGGTTGCAGTCGAGGGTTCTTTTTATGTGGCGGTGAAAACATGTTAGGTTGGGTTGGGTGACTGACACTTTTTGTCCATTATTTCTGCAATCAGGGAGAATGGCATAAAAAGGGTGATGCACTATAGACAAATGTTTACCTGGGGGATGTAGTTCTAACTCTAAAAATTTTAATATGATAAAAAGCTTAACATTGGCAGAAATATGTTTACCTTTTATTGGGCTAAACGAAATAAATTGTTCTAATTACAAATCGACCTGCAGCTATATCACCCTTTTATGAAGTTTTTTTTCATTAAATACGGATAAAAACTATATTATGATAATTCGTATAACCTTTTTTGAATAAAACTATTTAGGATGTTGTAAGCATTTGAATATTAACCCATATCTATTCTAGCTACTTTTTTATTGGACCTGTTTGACCTGTCATCAAACAAACACAATCCAAATTGACTGATTTTCCTTATAAATGGGTTAACATGCCACCTGTAATAATATCGGTTTCTTTCTAAACTTTGTATTCTGTGTTAGACCTTCAGCTTGACGTCAAGGGCTGCCGTGATGTTTATGCTTCTTTTGACAAGTATGTGGAAGTGGAAAGACTTGAAGGTGATAACAAGTATCATGCTGAGCAACATGGGTTACAGGTTGGATGGATTTATTTTAACTTCTGTTTATTTTAATTTTTTAATCTTTTGAAGACAAGGTTCAATGTCCGGTGATGGGGTAATTAGAAGTCATGGTTTAAATATCTCAAGATCTGTACGTAGGATTGTCGAGTTTCTTGATCAAAAGTGAAAACATGTTTCAACTTTTAAGTTCAGATAATTGAAACTTTAATTACAAACAACTCTGAGCGGTTGTACAAATAAACGATAAACTCTCTGCACAACTCTAAAAAGGTCAGAGGACTTGAGGTCGCAAATGGGCGGGTCGGGTAATGAGTCAAAACTGGTTGGGTCAAGATGACCTACGTCCACTCTCTGCAACTAGGTATTTTATTAAGGTCAAGGGATACGATTACAATACAATGACATGCTCTATATATAAGAATAATTAGGGTTTTAAAAAGCTTCAATGGGTCAGGCCCATAACTCCATCCGAAAGACCAAAGGCCTTCACACCTCAACAATCTCCCACTTGAAGGCCTTGCGAATACTCCAGCTAGCCATCTAAGTACAAAGCAACCCTGTCATCAGTAATCTATAAGTAACAAAATTCCTCTAAGCCTTCAATTCCAAAGAACAAGTTAAGATTTCAATCCAAATCCCCTAGTTGCAGACGCCCCTTCTCATCAATTACTTGAAAAGAAGCGTTGAAGCTCCCCCAGTCGTGGTAAATTCGACCAGCGACCCATCCTCTGTCTCAACTGGTTTACACGATCCACCAGATTCAGAGATACACCGAGAACCACTAACACTCTCCAAATTCAGCAAACAATCACCATGAGAGATTTTCCAGTCGTAGTCTTCAAAACCCAACGATTCTTCTTGACTGTACCCGGAACATGCCCCATGCTCCAACTGTCACAAAATCTTCTGACTAGTTTAGACTTATGACCCCATTCAGCTACAATCTTTGCTCCAGACTTCATGTTTGCAAAATGAACTCTCTTAGCAGCAGATTTAGCGAACCCGACTTTGACTTGCTTAACCGGGTTGATCAGTCCCTCAGCAGGTACCTCCACCATGTACAATGACCCATGCTTATCACCACGAGCAATCACCCGGTTCCCATTGATTACCCTCCATTTACCACCACCAAACTTGACTTCCAGTCCTTGTTCATCCAATTTACTAACAGAAATTAATTTCTTCTTCAAACCTGGAATCACTTTGACATTCTTCAAGTTCCATGTAGTTCCTAATGGAGTCACCAAATCAATATCACCCATGCCCATTACATCAAGCATTCTGCCATCAGCGAGACGTACCTTCCCAAAATCGCCTGTTTTCAGATTCACCATCATTTCACCGCTGTGTACGACGTGAAACGAAGAACCAGAATCCATGATCCAAGAGTCCACACTGTTTTCAGCCTCAAGAATTAACACGTCACCATCATTGACATCCTCAGCAGCAGTGTTCAGACTTTTCTTTGGACATTGACTCTTAACATGTCCATCCTCGTTGCAGATCCAACACCTCACATTTTTCCGAGTCCGAGTTGAACTCTTTCCCCGACTCCCACTGGCTCGGCTATTTTCCCTTCCCCTGCCAACATGTAATATCTCAGAAGATGATCCAACATTTGCACTTTTCAGACGTGTGTCTTCACCTATCACAATGTCTCGGATCTTTTCAAATGTCATGTCGTTAGCCCCCATAGAATTTGTAACAGCAGTTACAGTCCCGGACCAACTATCAGGCAGTGAAGATAGCAACACCAAGGCTCGAGTCTCATTATCGAATTTTATTCCCACTGATTCTAATCTAGTAAGAATAGACATCAGATCATTAATATGGGAGGTGACTGAGCTTCCCTCTTTCATTCTCGTCATGAACAGTTCCCTCATCAAGAACACCTTGTTAGCTGCAGACGGTTTTTCATACATATTTGACAGAGCAAACATCATACCACTTGCAGTGGTTTCTTTCATGATGTTAAAAGCAACGCTCTTCGTCAAAGATAACATAATAGCCGCTCTAGCTTTCTTGTCCTTGGAATTCCAAACTGCTTCTTCAGCTTTCTCCATACTCTCCGGTTTCTTTTCCAGTACCATATCCAAATCCTTTTGACACAGTAATGCCTCTATTTGCATTTTCCACCAACCAAAATCGGTGCCATTGAACTTTTCGATCACAGTCTTCCCGTCTTCAGCCATAGTAGCAAACCAGTGACAAAACAAACAAAACAGACACGCTGAACAGTTGATAACCAGTCAACAAAGGATAGACAAACCAGATCTGGTACTTCCAACGAAAACCCTAGAACCCGAAACACCTGACCCGGTGCTTCACCTGCAAAACCTGAGCGAAACCAGCAACTCCAAGAGATCCCAGCCGGAACTCTAATCACAAAATCACTCAAAAAACAGCCCCAAAACAGCCCCAAAACAGCCCCTGCCTTCTCCCCTTTTTGCGCAACCCATGGTTTGAAAAAACCCTAATTTCCGGCGATCAAACAGCCACCAAAAGTGGTTGTGATCAGCACACCAGCAGCAAAAAAAGAGAAACAGCAGCATCAAACAGAACCGAACAACAACTTAGGTGGCAGCGGTGATGGCGGAACCCTAGGTGGCGGCAACGAATCTTGATGCTCTGATACCAGTTGTTAGGTATCTTTACACAGCGGAAATAAACACACTATTATACGCACGCACACGAAAGCAAATAGAACACCAGAATTTATATTGGTTCAGTCAAAATGACCTATGTCCACTCTCTGCAACTAGGTATTTTATTAAGCTCAAGGGATAAGATTACAATACAATGACATGCTCTATATATAAGAATAATTAGGGTTTTAAGAAGCTTTAATGGGTCAGACCCATAACTCCATTTGAAAGGCCAAAGGCCTTCACACCTCAACAACTTCTAGGTCCATTTCTATTTTCTTACAAGTACTGATGTATTATTTATATTAATATCGCTATCTAATCCTGCAAAATATGAAATTTCAGGATGCAAAGAAGGGTGTTCTGTTCATTGATTTCCCCCCTGTTCTTCAGCTCCAACTAAAACGTTTTGAATATGATTTCATGCGAGATACAATGGTTAAGGTCAGTTGCAACTTTTATACTACTTTATTACTTGTTTATGCTCTATTTTTTCATCATCTATTTTGCCATAATGCCATTTATTCCCCCACTAGGTTGTTAAGAATCATAATTTGCAA
This sequence comes from Flaveria floridana, assembly GCA_018326465.1. Classification (NCBI taxonomy): domain Eukaryota; kingdom Viridiplantae; phylum Streptophyta; class Magnoliopsida; order Asterales; family Asteraceae; genus Flaveria; species Flaveria floridana. The sequence goes on along the minus strand of BJCO01439737.1, from coordinate 4,846 downwards.
ATTTCTATTATTATTGTTTAGCATCCGCCATTCTGTGTATATTTTTCAGATATGAGATTAACTTATGTGTAATGGTCAGTTATGGATGAAAATGTTTCTTTCGTTCACCTTACATTATTAGTAAAGCAGAAAATCTAGAAAGAATCCATAGAAACAACATAAACAAGAGAAAGAGGGCAAATGCATGAGAACCGTTAGAGTCATCAATTTCCATCAGCACAATGATTATTTCTTTAATCCGTTAAAATACTATTAGTTGTCGCACATTATCTGTTGTTATAATCACACTATATAAAAAGGAAAACTTCTTTGGTATTCTTGGTGAATTATTTTTCAGGAGACTTTAATGTGAAGGGTTAGTTCTTTATTTGTTGGTTGTGACCTGTTTTTTCTCAATTGTTACAGTGACAATTTTTGCTTCCAGAAAGCTATTTGCTAAAGCATTCTTATTAAGATGATTGTATTGATCTTGACAGATAAATGATCGCTATGAATTTCCATTGCAACTTGATCTTGATAGAGAAAATGGGAAGTATTTATCACCCCAGGCAGACAGAACTGTTCGCAATCTCTATACCCTTCACAGGTACTGACATCTATTCATATATAAAAAGATATTTGCTCACATGGCTAGCAATTACATTGTTCATCCACTTCAAAATTCGTATTTAAATTAGTTGTACTATGATTAGTCAAACAAAAGTTATGTTGGGGTGAAGGTGTAGTAGAAGTATCAAGTATATAATAAAACTAATGAACTAAAAGCATGTATTGTCTATTCATTTTCTGATCTTGGACAAAATTTTAAGTTACCCTTAGGTATGTTGAAGGCTATTGGTAAAAGTCCCTTTTTTCAACATGTCTACTGTTAGTTTATAATTTTTCTTTCCTACATATTACGGTGGGTATCAAATTTGGTGCTAATTCAAGTTCAATGTTGCTTTCTTTTTGCAGCGTATTGGTTCACAGTGGTGGGGTCCATGGTGGACACTATTATGCCTATATTCGGCCAACACTCTCTGATCAATGGTATGCAAATATTGCTAATTATCACTGGGCTGGTTAGGTTTGGTTCAAAATGGCTAATTATGTTCAGGTCCAAAACACGTTAGATTAGATTGGCTTGCCCGTCAAGCATATTTTCTCCAGTTTTTAGGACTTTGTAAACAGTTAATGTATGATAGTGTTTAAAATAGCCGTATTATATAAAAAATGTGTAGTTTTTTGTAAGTGTGATCTAGAAAGCATTTGATGTTTTGAACACATGTTGGAACTTGGAAGATTTTTGACGTGTTTAAGCGGTTCAACCGCTGACAATATCTTTGACATGTTATTAGTAAATACAATGTGAATTAGCTTGTTATCTACACAAGCGAGTTGAAATTTTCAGTTCTATTAATATAATTTGCATATATGTTTTGTCACATTCTGTTTATGCAATCTCCTCAATTATTAAATGTTTTGGAATTCCTGGTTAGGCTGAAATTTGATGATGAACGTGTAACCAAAGAAGACATGAAGAGAGCAATGGACGAACAATATGGAGGCGAGGAAGAGGTAATCGATCATACAAGTAATATGCTGATGTGGCTTTTGGTCAAAACATATAATTCTGAATTGTGTCAAAAGTAATTTTCACCAAACATCTTTTAATTTGCATTGTGATAAATTTTACTAAAAAGTTGTGTTTGTTTAAATTTGAAGTGAGGCACGTTTGAAACTAAAATTGGTGATTATTTATAAAAGTTCATGTTGATATGTATGTTGCTGTAGGTGAGTTCCTATTGACCTTTTAAAGTAACTACCAAAAGGATTTTGTTGGAATAGAACCCAAAGTCAAAAAGCTAGAGTCAACTTGAGATGAAGCCATGGAGGTGATATTTTTTTAAAAAGTTATTTCTGACTTTTCTATACTCTTGTGGAACAGTTACCGCAAGCAAATCCTGGGTTCAATAACTCCCCATTTAAGTTTACCAAGTATTCAAATGCGTACATGCTTGTGTATATACGTGAAAGTGACAAGGAGAAAATAGTCTGTAATGTGGATGAGAAGGATGTAGCAGAGCACCTAAGGGTAAGATTGTCAATAGGGTTTGTTGCACTGTTGGCATTTTTTACCTACTAGTGGGTTGTGTTTTATCTCAAATGGGTCAACAATTTGAAAAAGAAAATCTAGCTAAAAGGGGTAATATCTGAGATTTAAGTAATTATCTTAATAATACATCTTGGAATTTATAATTAACACATTGTTTCTAACAATGTATTTATATATATTTTTTGACATGTTTTAACCCATCATCCAACCCCCCATCTTGCCACCTCTGCTTGTACCTAACAAACTATATTGAGTTCCTTTAATCACCTTGCAGATTAGATTAAAGAAAGAACAAGAAGAGAAAGAGCAAAAAAGGAAGGAGAAAGCAGAGGCACATTTGTATACTATTATAAAGGTGACAACTTTCCATGACCCATTTACAAAGGACTTAGTCTTTACATGTTATTTTTACTAACCCGGTTAATTAATGTGTGTAGGTTGCTCGTGATGAGAATCTTCATGAACAAATAGGGAAAAATATATTTTTTGATCTAGTGGATCATGATAAAGTTCGTAGTTTCCGTATCCAAAAGCAAATATCTTTTGCCCTTTTCAAGGTATTATCACTGGTTACCAACTCACTTTATAATCATTTTTATATATTATAATGAAGCGTATTCTAGTAAACTCCGGATGTTATTTTTCAGGAGGAAGTAGCTAAAGAGTTAGGTATACCGGTACAATGTCAACGTTTCTGGCTTTGGGCAAAGCGCCAAAATCATACTTACCGCCCAAATCGTCCATTAACTCCTCTAGAAGAAGCTCAATCTGTATGTATTTTTCTTCTTTTTACCAATGTTTTGTTAGGTTGTATTTTGGGTGTGTTTTCCTTTTCGGTTTTGGGGGTGGGGGGCGTGGAGTTTTGTATGGAAGGTAAAAATAATAAAAATTGAAAACGGGAAATCCTTGAATGGGCGTAACTATATATAAATGGGTCTAATTATGTCTTTAAAAGTTAAAACTTTCAATAAAAGCCTAGTTGCATAAAAGGCATTTGTCTAATACTCTAATTTCTATTTTTTAACAAACTTCTTTTGCACACACAGAAATGCTCAGACTATCAAAAATTTTGATCCAAGGTAATCTAGACCTGTTACACAGGCGAATATGTTGACTACTTTTCTTGGCGCCGCATATGGAAGCGGTTAACATGGAAGATTACCATGAATCAAAAGTTTTTGAAAGTTATGAGCCTTTTTTGTAAACAATTCAAGTTAGTTACCTTATTTATGCAGTTTGCTCCTAAATGAATAAGCAGTTTCGCTTCAAGGAAACACTTAAATTACCAAGTGTTATTTTTGGGTTATAAAGCATTAAAAATGTTCATTTATATTGTAGTTTGGTTATTGGTGACCGTCAACATGTTGAATCAAAATGTGTTTTTTAGGTTGGACATTTGAGGGAGGTGTCAAATAAGGCTAACAATGCTGAACTTAAGTTGTTTCTAGAGGTAGAACTTGGACAGGTACTATTTCATTGATATGTATCATATTTATTTAACTGCTTTTTATAATGTGACACTCAAACTTTTATCTTATAAAGCCCATTGGCTCTCTTATTGATGTAGAACTCGCAGCCTGTTCCCCCACCTGCAAAGACTAAGGAGGAGATTATGCTTTTCTTTAAGCTTTATGATCCTTTAAAAGAGGAGCTTCGGTAGCCATACTCTCTCTCTCTCTCTCTCTCTCTCTCTCTCTCTCTCTCTCTCCATACAAACACACGCGCGCGCACACACACACACAAACACATGCATGTATTATATATGTGTGCATATATAACTAAACTTCCATTTATACTTGCAACTTAAGTTTAATTGATTTAACTGTTTTGTTCTACCAGATTTTCCCTTGCTTTAATTAATCCTTTATAACCACCCTCCCAATTCTCCTTTTTTATCACTAAAAAATATTTGTTCTAGGTTTTTCAAAGATGACCATATACAATTTGTTCACTTGAACATCTTTGCAAATTTGTAGAAAATATTCATATGCAAATTTTCTAAAGTTTTGAAAGTCCATTATTCTTATATTTTCTCTCTCAATCTTCTCACAATTTTTACTCCAATAAAAGTTTCATATTTGTATTATTTTTGTCTTTTAAGGATAAAATATTAGGGTTTTATGGCAACGATGCAGAGTGTATGTGTATTTGATTCTTCTGTTTTTTTTATTTACTAAAAGTGTGAAGTTATAGAAATAAAAAAGAAACGGACAAGGTAAGACTTGGTAAACAAAAACAAACAAACAAACATACCCAGTGTGTCCCGCTGGAGAGCGGGGTCTGGGAGGGGTATAATGGTGGCATGTCTTACCTCTATCTAGAAAGATAGAGAGACCGCTTCCGAAGAGACCCCCGACTCGTTAACAAAGTCAAAAACAATAACAATCATAATACAAAGTATACAATACACAGATATATAGCACATAGAGAATTTGATAAAGCATACAACACCAAGATATATAACACAAAGATATATATCACACAGAGATATAATACAGTCAATAACAATAACAATCGTAGTAAAAAGGGCATGTAACACCCAAAGCGGGTATATGAAGAAAACTACACCTAGCGAGTGTGGTCCGGCCCTATATTACCGTAATACCCTTCCCACCCACAAAGCCCACTAAAAGTCCTTGATTTTAATTCTGCGCCTCCACTCACTTCTATCCTCGATCATGTTCTCAGAAAGATGCAAGTCTATCATATCCCTCCTAATAACCTCGTCCCAAGTCAACCTAGGTCTACCTC
>BJCO01439632.1:0-11985 GCA_018326465.1 Flaveria floridana | reverse complement strand
AAACCTTTTATGTAATTAACTCAAAATTAAATGTATGGGTTTAAATTCTTTCAAGTATAATATTTTATTATTTTAAATTTAGGAATAAAAATTTACTATTAAAATTGTTTCTTTCAGTTTATTATTTGGATTTTTAATGAAATATATTTTTAAACGACAAATTACATTAATATGATCGACTCTTAATCTACTAATTATTTTACATTAATTCAAATTTCAAACAACTCATCTAATTCACATATATTACCTATTATGAAATTACCAAATGATGAACAGTGCCAAACGATGAACAGTTTTTTCCCTTACAATCTCACCCCCTAGGCTTTAAAGAGGAGTAAGATCTCAGATCCTCATTTCATTTCACATCCGCTCATTTCTAGAGAGAGAAAGTGCTCTCTCTAGCGCCATGATTCAGCGGTTGTACCGCCTGCGCCGGCTATACCTCCGCCTGCGCCGGCTGCACCGCCATCACCTACACGTCAACAACAAACAGTGAGGGAGATACGAGAGGGTGAGGCGGAGGTTCTCCAACGACAGTGACATCATTAGTTCGCCTCTATGGTGGTGGACTCACCCCTTTGGTCGCCTCCGTTCTACCGTATCTCTTGAGCCGGTTTGTGATGGGCGGTGGTGGTGGAGGGTCCGCCGAATCCACTTCCGTTTTACAGTTGAGGTTCAGTCGAGGTGGATCTAGCTTTCTATGCATGTTTGCCCCCCCGGGTGTGTTTAAAGCAGAAAGAAGGGGAGAGTGCGTCACCACCGGTCCCGTGCTCGCATGGGTCGCCTTGGCGGCTATGGAGAGGACTATGTTCCTCATATGCTTTTAGGTTTTTAGGGTTATCGACCCTTTCGGGTACCTGATTTCAGATCTGTACGATTACAATGATGGTTTGTCGGTTGTGATGCCATTTGTATCACTATATGATATCGGGTTCCTATGTCATTTGTACACAGGTGTGTGTTTCCTCATGGTGGCGGTGAAGGTGGCGATGGCGATGGTAGCCGCTCTGCCTCCCGCCGCCGTCGTTGTTTTGTGTTTTATGTGATTTGCCATTAAATTATGGGTGTTAATGGTGTTGAGTAGTTGTTCATATGAGGTACGTTTGTATCTGTTGGTTTTATTTCACGTCGATTATGATGGGACCTACCTCATCTGAGACTTTTTTTGGTCGATTATATTGTCTCGACGCTCATCTGAGGTATTGTTGGATATGCTCCTTTTCGGTGTTCATTTGGACTGATATGGTCATATGTCGGTGAATCGTTAAATATAAGATGTCGGTGATGTTCTCTGTTGTTTATAGTGTTGTTCATAGTCTTGAATTTGCGATACTACATTTGTTTCTATTAACCTTGCAAGCCTCACATGGTCCATGATGATGGTCCTATGTTCATCTGAGACGCATTTGGCAGCTTGAGACAGTGATGATGTTTCTAGAACGGTGTTTGTTGCTTTGGCTTCGCAACTGTTTCTGGTTTGCAGCCGTAACATAACATTAACTCTGAGCCTCTGTTTTGATAATAAGGTCCAATATTTACTTGGTGTTGGCGAAGTCTATTTGAATTAAACATGCTATTTTATTGGAGTTTTTACATTACTCAACACTAAATTACTTGCGTTTATTTGAATCCTGGCTTAACGCGTTTGTCACACGCGCAACGCGCGTGGGGGAAAATAGACTAGTTTTATTTAATTAACCAGTTTAAGGGTAACATTACATTTGTCAATTAATAATCTTAGAAGTATATATATTTTAAACACATAATTAGTGAATTAATTTAAATGAATTTTACGTATAAATATGAAAGTCCGGTTAAATTGTTAATTGATTAGATGAACCGGCCACGTATACGAATACTAGTTGATAACATATATAGAATATTTGTTATAATGATATACAAAATAAAATAAGTTTTCGGGGACAATTCTAATATAGGTTTTTAAGGTATAAAACTATTATTTATATAAACTGACGTGTATTCATCTAATATCTTTTTCAATCGTATTTAAAAATTAACTAGTGTATAGGTTGAGTTACATAAAAAATTAAACAAACATGACAATCATATAAATATATGAATAGTTACGTCTTGTTTCAACTTAATAAAATACGTATCATAATTATGTAACTGACTTATCTCACTTGCTTTTTAATTCTTATTACACCTCTCAATTGCCATGTAAAGTTACCTTGTGCGGTCACATATACATTTGTCTATACGATGATAGTGTGTGTGGAATGCTTAATGCGAAATCATAGATCATACGAGAAATGCAAGAACCAATCTAAAACATTTATTTGCTTATATATTAAGATGCATAGTGATAATTTTGTGAACAAACAAGTTATGAAACATCTAAATATGTACGGAATGACTATAACTATTTGATCTACAGATCTATACAAAACTTATTTTGAGAAAGCATAAAATTTAGCTACCTCAGTGTTTAGCTTAATTCTCGCTTTGCATAACCAGATTGTTTCACAATCTGATATACGCAGTCTTACTCTAATGTTTTATACCTAATCCTATAATATATACTCCAAAAACGTTCTATATAGTTTTATACCTAATCCTATAATATATTTAACGTCATGAGTCATTGTGTTAACATAAAAAAACATATACAAAAGTGCCATATATACTAATAAATAATAATTAACGTCATGAATCAAAAGTTGACCAAAACTCGTGTAATTATTCATGTACAATTAATAATTAAATAAGTGGCTCATGTTGAATTCAGATTCTATACACACAAAGCGTGTTGTACTCTGACAATAAAATCCAAACGAAAACGCAGACCACATTGGTCATCGAAGAATTTTCACTTCTTCTTCCTCATCGTTTCTTATTACCGTGTGATTTCATCTCTTGATGTTTAGAGTTTAATTCAATCATCCAAATATGGTTGCATCAGTTTATGTTGTTCAATTTGATTAAGAAACAAGAGTTCTTCAGATCGTAAGCTGAAATTGAAACTGTTGTTCAAAGGTAATTGTTTCAATTCTCTGTTTCTGTTTGTAATTATGATTTTGTTTTGTTCAAATTGTTTGTGTTTTAGAGTATGATGATGATTGGCTTGCTATATACATACACACACACACTGACACACATATATCAATAGATGTCTTAATTAAGCTTTGATTTGAAGAATTAGATGTCTTAATTGAGCTTTGATTTGAAGAATTAGATGTTGATTTTGAACTTTTGTTGCAAAATTGAAGTTTTCGCGTATGAGGGTTTGACTTCTTTATCTGCTCTGTGGTTTATGATTTCTTTATTCCTTTGAAAAATTGGGATATTGAAGCTGAATTTGTTGGTGTTCTTGAAGATCTTCACGTTATTCTGCACTGGTTTCAGTCTGAATTTTGGGGGTAAAACGAAAGCATGATGTTTGAAATTGAAACAACATCATATAAATATATTCTAATTTCTAAATATCTCGATCAAAACCTTGATTCCCCCTTTTCATCTCTATAAAGTTGATTCTTTCTCAAAAAGTGAATTGATGATCTTTCGTAAAGATTCAATTGTGATTCTGTGTATATACATATGTTAACAAAATCCCTTCAATTTCATACTGTAATTTTGTGTTTTGTGAAGATTGATGAATATTATGTAGTGTTACTAAAAGAATAAACTGTTCTTTACAGAATCTTAAGTGTATATTCAACACCCACCAACTGTTTGTGAAAAGTCCTCTGAGAATAATCTGAAGATATGAGAAACTTAAAGCTCGGGGTCGAGGTCCACAGTGCCCACGGGCTTATGGCAAAAGACGGTCAGGGTTCTGCTAGCCCGTATGTCGAGCTTCACTTCGATCATCAGAAGTTCAGCACCAGTGTTAAAGAGAAGGATCTTAACCCGTATTGGAACGAGACTTTTTACTTCAACATTTCTGATCCGAACAACCTATCGAACCTTACACTTGATGCGTATGTGTACAACAGAACAAATGGAAACAGCTCGAAAGCGTTCATGGGTAAAGTTCATATCAATGGGACGTCTTTTGTTCCTTATTCGGATGCTGTTGTTTTCCAATACCCTTTGGAAAAGAAAAACATGCTTTCACGTGTGAAAGGCGAGTTAGGCCTTAAAGTGTTCATCACAGATAATCCGTCTGGTATGCCTTTGAATCCACTTCATCAGATGGATGCTACTTCTCATGGCCGAAAAGAATCAAAAGATTCAATAAAAACGTTTTACCATTTGCCAAACTCGAACCAGCAGCCACAGGTTCCTTCACAGCAACCATACATGGAACCTATGCATCAGCCACAACAACAGTATGCATATGGAGGTGAGGAAATGAGGAATCAAAGTCAAAGTCAACTACAAAGTCAACCGAAGATCGTGCGGATGTACTCAGGATCTTCATCACAGCCGATGGAGTTTGCTCTTAAAGAGACAAGCCCGTTTCTTGGAGGTGGTCAGGTAATTGGGGGTCGGGTTGTGACCCGTGATAACCGTCGGGCAAGCACTTACGACCTCGTGGAACCAATGCAGTTCCTTTTCGTTCGGGTCGTGAAAGCGCAAGACCTCCCTAGCAAGGATATGACTGGAGGTCTTGACCCATATGTTGAAGTACGGGTCGGGAACTATAAAGGAATCACACACCATTATTCAAAATCATCTAGCCCAGAATGGAACACAGTTTTCGCGTTTTCTCGAGAAAGAATGCAAGCAACTGTATTAGATGTAGTGGTCAAAGACAAAGACACGCTAAAAGACGACTTCGTCGGTATCGTTCGCGTGAATCTTCATGATGTTCCAACACGGGTCCCACCGGATAGCCCGTTAGCTCCAGAATGGTACCGACTGGAGGACAAAAGTGGGGACAAAAAGAAAGGTGAACTAATGCTTGCAGTATGGATAGGGACACAAGCTGATGAGGCCTTTCCTGATGCTTATCTTGTAGATCAAGCAACGGGCGGTGTTGATAGCGCGGTTTCTTCAAACACGCGCTCAAAAGTCTACCATGCTCCTAGACTTTGGTACGTTCGTGTTAACGTGATTGAGGTACAGGATCTTGTTTGGGGTGAAAAGAACCGGTTCCCGGACGTACATGTAAAAGTGCAGCTTAATAACCAGGTTTTGAAAACGAGAACTGTTCAAGCAAGAAATGCAAATGCATTGTGGAATGAAGATATGATGTTAGTAGCTGCTGAGCCATTTGAAGATCATTTGGTTCTTACTATTGAAGATCGCGTGGGACCCAATAAAGACGAGATTCTAGGGAAGGTGTTTATACCGTTGAATACTGTCGAGCGACGTGCAGATGATCGGTTGATTCATTCTCGTTGGTTTAACCTTCAAGACCCGAGTGATCATGATGTTGATGAGAAGATGAAGAAGAAAGACAAGTTTGCTACTCGGCTCCATCTTAGAGTTTGCCTCGATGGCGGGTATCATGTGCTAGATGAGTCAACTCAGTACAGCAGTGATCTCCGACCGACCGCTAAACAGCTATGGAAGCCATCGATTGGGATACTGGAGCTCGGTATCTTGAATGCTAGTGCACTTCACCCTATGAAAACCAGAGAAGGTAGAGGAACAACGGATGCATATTGTGTAGCTAAATACGGTCACAAATGGGTTCGAACAAGAACAGTTATCAACAGTTTAACTCCAAGGTTCAACGAGCAGTATACTTGGGAAGTATACGACCCTGCAACCGTTATAACCATTGGTGTTTTTGATAACGCTCAGCTCGCGCACGACTCCAACTCCAAAGATGTGAGAATTGGTAAAATCCGTATCAGAATCTCTACTCTTGAAACGGGTCGGGTATACACACATTCATACCCGTTGCTGGTTTTACACCCTTCGGGTGTCAAGAAAATGGGAGAGTTGCATTTGGCGATCCGTTTTTCGAGTACTTCAATGTTGAATATGATGTATATGTACTCAAAACCACTCTTGCCAAAAATGCACTATGTGCGGCCGTTGACTGTGGTTCAGCTTGAAACGCTCCGCCACCAGGCTGTCGGGATAGTGGCGACTCGACTCAGTCGAGCAGAGCCACCGCTAAGGAGAGAGATAGTTGAGTACATGACTGATGCTAATTCACATCTATGGAGTATGAGGAGAAGTAAAGCTAATTTCTTCAGGTTAATGTCTGTTTTCCATGGTGTTATTGCAGTGAGTAAATGGTTTGGGGAAGTTTGTTTGTGGAAAAACCCGATTACAACGGTGCTTGTTCATATCCTGTTTGTGATGCTCGTGTCTTTCCCGGAACTTATCCTCCCGACGGTTTTTCTCTACATGTTCCTTATCGGGCTCTGGAACTACTGGTTTCGGGCACAATACCCTCCTCATATGAACACCAGATTATCATACGCTGACGGGGTTAACCCCGATGAGTTAGATGAGGAATTCGACACGTTTCCGACTTCTCGGAGCCCGGACATCGTTCGGCACCGGTACGACCGGTTACGAAGTGTTGCGGGGAGAATCCAGTCTGTGGTGGGGGATATAGCAAGCCAAGGTGAAAGACTACAAGGGCTTCTCAGCTGGCGGGACCCACGCGCCACGCTTATATTCATGGTGTTTTGTCTTGTCGCGGCGTTTGTGTTATACGCTACTCCTTTTCAGGTGCTTGTGATACTGATTGGATTTTATGTGATGAGACATCCGAGGTTTCGCCATAGGTTGCCTTCTGCAGCGTTGAGTTTCTTCAGACGGCTTCCAGCCCGTACTGATAGCATGTTGTAAGCTTTCTAAGGTCTGTGTTATGTTTAAGATTTCTGTTCGTTTATTGTATTTTTCGACTTTCGGGGCATCAAAAGCGTTGAATTTGTGAGTTGTGTGTATATGATTCGAAAAATGTATGTTGGTCTTGTTTGTAAGCAGATGGTTTTGTAGATTGTTGCTGTCTTTCTGGGATTAGACATGCACATTGGTTAACCTATGATGCCCTTTAAATTCTGTTTTTAATCGCAAAATATGCATCTTTGGTTCTTAATTTCTTGTCTCTAAACCTTGATTTACTAACTAAGAAACTAATTATTTGGGTAATATTGTTTATTTATGACTTCATGGGTCTACTTTGATGCTTTTATAAATTTTGTTAACTTAAAATGGTTTCAAATGAACTAGCACTACCCACAACCACCAATTGTCTATCCTTACCATTTACTAATCGTCAACACTGTCACTCTTACGGTACAATGCCAGATGTAGGTGGTCTCGTCTACATGGACTTAGGTATATTTGATCAAACTAGCCAACAAACTCCATTAACATATCACATGAAAAGCAAACAAGCTTTAGATATTCAAAGACCACCGTAGAGTTGTGAAGAGAAGGCGGCCAACAACCCTCAACAATGGCTTGCCAGGAAGACACCCACGGGCCTCCCTCCCTCTCTCATCCCTTCTCACATTCCCTACCCTTAACCGCTAGTATCCAAATAGGGTGTAAATGGATCAAGTCAACTCATAAGCTACTTGTGATCAGCTCGTTAAAATCTCAAACTAAATCAAGCTTAAATGAGTTTAAACACAAGCTCAAGCTCATATAATAACTCATCTGATAAATGATCTCAAGTCAAAACTTCACATATCAAGCTCAAGTAAACTCATGAATATAAACAAACCTTATATTTATATACCAAATTTTAACTAGTTTTATACCCGTCCGGTGGTCGGGTACTTTAATATCGTAATAACACTTATTTTTCTTTACATTTAAACGAAAAAGTATATGCACAACTCATTTAAACACATGTATTGAGACAACATTCTAATAAAGTAAATTGTTAATTTTAGCGGACAACCCAACCAAGTATGTTTTCACTTAAAATATGTTTTTTTACTCGTAACATAACTTAGACTCGCTTGCAACCAGCTCAATGTTGCAGTTAGCATGTCTTGTTGCTTTTTACCCAAACTTGCATCCATGGTGAAACTTGATTTTCGAAATAAATATGGATGTATTAAAGATTATCAAGAACCTGGTAATAAAAGAGAAAGATTTAAATAAACATGATGTCGCCTTATTTTTCTAGCTTTCAACATCTCTCGGGTCTGCAAAATCTTTTCTTATTACTCGTGATCAAGTTTCAATACTAATAATAGTACTTTTATACAAATTTGCGTAACTCCAAGTAGTCAATCCACGATCAAGGTTTTTGTGTATATGATCACACTATAAACCTTCTTGCAATTTCTTGCAATGAACGAACCTGTGAAAACAAAATCCTTATGAATATGATAACATGAGAACTTTATGTCGATGCAATGTATATAGGTGCAAGATAGACATGCTAGGTAATGAGTTGGGGGAATGGTATAATATCAGCCTATGTAATCCCTCATTACAGATTTTGGTGCTAGTTAGCCAAACCCCGTATTGGTTCGAATACTATTAAAATTGCAAGTAGAAGCCAAAGATAAAGTGAACATTACATACAATATTCCTAGATTAATTGAGTTTCTAGATATAAGTAGGTTCACATGTCATCAAGTATCCACATTGCTTAATTTATACTCGTCCCAATTTTGGGTAAAACAATGTAATATCATTTAAATTGTAGTTTCATTCTATTTGTCTCCAACCTTAGTACTACAAAAAATATTTTAAACACATAGTGACATGACCCATATGTGTGGGTTGCATACCTATGTATATGTACAAAGTGGACATGGTAAAAGCCAAAGAACAAAGTCAAAAATCTTTTAACTGGTAATTTTCTAAAAACCAAAACTTTAAACTATAAAAATATAAATTTCACACAAGCCCATATTAAAAAAGCCATGCTAAAACTTATAGTGGTAAATAAAAGCCTATATAACTCAAGTTAGCTCATAACTTAAGTTGAACAACAGAAATTATGCTTCATTTCATATAGAGAGAAGTTATTATAGAGAAATTAAGCATGAAGTTGCATACAATTAGCCTCTACATACCTTAATGAAGTCGAACCTTTCTGTGAAGCTTGAGCTTTATTACCCGCGAACAATCAAAATAGGCTGAAAATTCAATTTGTAGCTCTTAAATAGAAGTAGCTAAATGAGCAAGTTCATCAGATTGGGTAACGGGGTCCAAAAAACTCAATAGGGCAAATGGATTTGAGCAAAAGAAAAGTAACTTGCAGGGGGTCGAGATTGAAACAGGTTGAACAAACTCATAAAATACATTATTTGTTAGTTTTACAATTAAATAATGTGCTAAATATGATTTCAAAATCTCAATTTACGACTTAGGGAATTTTTTATTTAAATACTCATTCGTTAACTTGTAAATTTTCACTTATCTAACCTGTTTTCTTTTTGGTTAAATCATTTAGCTTAATATGTTTGACCCATTAAAGGTAAAACATACCACGTTGACCTATATGCCCATATAGAACTAAATGGATCCAACTTCTCATCTCAACACTCTCATAGAAGTGATAAAAAAAGAAGGAACTATCACGTTCGTGAATGAGCAAACTCATAACATTTTATATAGCTTGGTGCATGAAGGTTCTAACAACACATGAATAGATGTAAGCAAGTTTAGTTTTCATGTGGCAATAAACAAAATATAAATACCTCCTTTTGTAGCAACTCCTATGAGTAATTTTTCACATGAGACTAAGAAATCGTTAGGCCTTACATGTCCTTTCACTTGTATATTCATATCCATATAAAATTCAACGCAAATGGTTAGCAAAAGGATCTGAATGTACACATTAATCGGTATAAATATTTATAATACCCAAGTTAGAAGTATTTTCTAAAAATTTTTTGGCATGCTGAGTTTACCTTTCAGTAGTGTCTTCAGCAAGCTCATAAGAAATATAATGTGTCACTTACTCCATGTTCAAGTAATTCTCAGCTCCTGTGGAATCAGACATATAAATTAAAAAAACACAAATAACATCTGTCCATTCTACCGTAAAAATCATCAAGATCCAAAAAAGATGCAATCACAAAAATGTCATGAATATGCACATATCTGTACAAGTAAAAATCATAATATATGAAAAATTAATTGTAGTATAACTTCACACCTAAAAACAGAGAAGTAGTTGTCTTACAGCTAGCATTACGGGCATGATTTGCAGCTGCCTTTTGGGTTCTTAACCAAGGGAGTACGAGGAGGATACCAAGATGTAGCATATTTGCATAGCTAGCTATAAAATATAAAGAAAATGAGAAACCTGATAGCCTAAATTAACCAATGTGTAAAACAAAAAAGAAAAAACTCTTTAACCAAAATACCAAATTTTGACCAATTATGACAATGAAGCAACAATAATCTATGATGACAAAGAAAAGCATAAGCAGATGGGTAATTCCTCTCTTCTTTTTCATCAATAATGATTTTTTGATTTCAAAATTATTAGATAACTTTCAATAGAAGTATCTTAATCAATATTAGAAACTGATCACAAATTCAAATACCTTGTATCTCTTGTTAAAATTGTCTTGAGTTATGAGTCAATTAGACTACGAAATTTATATACATCATACCTTATTTAAGTTTGTTAAACTTTCATAATAATAATGTGACCAAGATTTTCCACTCTTGAAACCCTTGTTCTCATCAAAATCACTTGATCCTTCTTAATATCCTTTACAAAAACCCAAAAAATGAGCTTTTTAGGTGGTTCAATGTTAATCATTAGTGCAAGTTTTTTGGTTACGTTTGAACGGGTAAAATAGGTTGAAATCACCGCTTCTATTTCAATACATATAACATTTATATAAAGGATGATGAAATGTTGTATATAAGGATGTTTAGGGTACAAAATTGAAGAAAAAAAATACTCTAACTTATCCATTGAAGCAGTTACTGTATAACATTCTAGTCAAGATTAAGCACCATTCCATACTTTTGGGTATGAAAGTATCTCTATAATGTGCAGGTGCTAATAATTGTACATTGAACCAAATAATATCAATCAGCATAAAATTAAAGAAATTGCAGACATTTTACAAAAATCAACCACATTATGAAGCTAATTAGCCAATTTTAAAGAACACCAGTCTGTTATAACATTGCTATTATAATATCAAAAAATTAAATCATAGTAATGGATGTTTAATTATTAAAGATAGGGTAAAAAATGATAGAGAACCATAAAATCAAAATAAAAACTAAAAGCTCACCTCATGAGTGAACATCAACGGAGACATAGAAGCCCTAGGGCTTGGAGGAGAGTCAAGGGTGACCCACGAAATCACCATCATCACCGGCATGAGCACTCATAGTTAACGTCTTAAGAAGTCGTATCGTTGCCAATTGAGGAGGTGCTACGCCATCACCGCCGCCCTCACTTTCTCTACCATTTATGTTCCCCGTTGACAGATTAAAAAGGAAACAAAGAAACAATCAAACGAAACTAAAAGAACTCAATCCAACTTTAAGAATCAAAATGAAATTAGATTCTCAAAACAAAAAAACAAGATATCGAGCCTCTATTAAAGATTTGAAGACGACCCACCACTAAAGTCTGCATTGCGTTTAACAGTCCGACTAGCCTCAATGGTGATGGCTTCGCAAGCTAGAGACCGTTCTCTTATTCATCTCTCAATCAGTGATCAAATAAGAAGCTGAATGATTAATTCTAGGGCTTGTAATTGATTAGTAAAATACCTAATTTTTGCTTCTTGAATCCTTTTTAGAACAATGGTTGAAGGCTCTTGATCGAAGAGTAGAGTCCAAGATTAACAATCCACCAGTTGCTAAACATATTTAGATCGTCTTCAAAACCCATCCACACAAAGAATCATTGTCTCTGCGATCTTGAAGCGAAAATCATCAAATAGACGAATTATGGACTGATGTTTGTGTATATATATTGATCTGGAGGTTATCGGCGAGCGTAGGGAACGTGGGGAGGAAAAGGAGGAAGAAGGAGTGGGGAAGAAGGAACCGCCGATTTTTCCAAAACTGCTTGTAACTGGTCCGTAACCGGCGTAACTGCCGAGTTTATACGGCTGTGATTTTATTTCAGACAGATCCGACGGCAGGCATCAATCTTCAAGG
>BJCO01439592.1:0-11354 GCA_018326465.1 Flaveria floridana | reverse complement strand
TATCAAAGAATTAAAGCAATATTATCAATGTAAAACCTTTGTTTTTCATTTGCAGCTATGAAATTGTTAAGTCAAAATTGTATAAACCTCTATCTAGTTGTAGATATGTCCTACTTTGCAGCACAAAAGCCACCTAGATCAGGAACCTAACCATTAATATATCTTAGGAAGTCAAAACACATTAATGTTTTTGCATTGCTTTCTGAAAATAGAAGTGCATATTATATTAGTATAAAGATTATGATATAACCACTAAATGCGGGCTCAGGAATGGTGTACTTACAAGTGCATGCTATCCAACGCTTTTTGCTCCCCTTTGAAGAGTGACTTCATATGTCCGGTCACAGAGATATCGTAGATATAGTTCCAGAGCTTTAGTCGCATTCATCAAGTAGAAGTAAAACAATTTTGCCATAAAATATGTCTGTTCCTTTTGAAGGTTATAATCTTGAGTTCATACTGTGAGTATCCTTGCATAATTTCACTTTAAGGGTGGCTTCAAATCAGTAGTAATGAAGATATAAGGTTCATTGAAGTAATAGAGATCCAATACATAGGATTGTAAGGTTATGGAGCATAAAATCCATATACGTCCCATTGACCAGTGATATTACCCAAATCTGACAAATCAAAGCAGACAATTTTTCTCATCATTTTCAGCTACAACAGCCTCGATGTATCAAATTGCCTAAATTTTATATCAACTAAAAAATCAATTAGAAAATCCTCAATTTCAATAACACATTTCTAACATCACAAAATGAAGTACCTTGAGTAAACATAAAAGAAGTGGGTATGCAACTCAGGCGAGAAAGGTAAGGTTAGTTCAGGCAACAGAACTCTATAAATCTAATTGAAAATTTATAAAAGATATCAAAATGGACTTGTAAGATAGTTGAGATGCATAGAATCATGCCGATTGGCTTACTTCAGGCTTACGATCCTACTTTACTCGAATAGCAGTGAGCGTGATTTACCTCTAATTCAAACAGGAGATGCTCAATCATCCACGGATGCCTAATCGAATCAATAATCGAGGAGAACTTTAGTCATTTTAGGGTTCCTGATACATAACTCCTCATTTCCCGAACCTGTTATAAAAAGACATAAACTTGAAAAATAAAAACCCCTTGATTTTGAGCAATTTATCCTCAAATGTTAAGAGTTAAATACAAACACATATAAAACATAAAAACATAAATCAGGTTAAACCAGAACATGCTTCTAATCCGTCGATTGAAACATGAACCTAAAACAGATTAATTTATCAAATTGAGGGAAATAATTACCTAAAAAACATATGTCATGGCAATAATAGGCGAAAACAACATAATTTCTGGAGGAGATTCCTATACTACTCCATCTTCAGTTGGCATATTCGTTGCGTTTCTGCACAAAATCACCGAAAAACCTTGAGGCTCTGATTATTAACATGCGCATATGTGAACCTTAGTCCCAATTCTAGTGACGAACAGTGGAATGAAGAAGGTTTGCGAGAGAGGATATCCGACGAGGTCATTTGCGAGAGAAGAGTATTTGATTTTGTAATTGTGAAGAAAGATCAAGGAGAATATAGCGGAAGAAAGAGTGGAGTGGGGCGATGTGGGGGAGAAAAGCAAGGAACACGGTTCGGAGGTAAAAACCGATAATAACCTCTCCTTCTAGAAGGATTCTAGGTAATTTAAATGGCCAAGATCTAACTTTGCATATATTTGAACGGCTGTGATCTAGTGTGGAGGTGGTTAATTTATTCTCGGGCAATATACTATATAGAATATTAAAATGCATACGAACTGACATAGAAACAAATAATAATAAAATATGATAAACAACAAAGCGACTACCATGTAATGTATCGAGTTATTTTTATTTTTTTACTTTTGCTGTTAGTGGGACAAAAACAAGTTAGGTTACAACGGGTCACTTTACAACATATTAGAACGGTCGACTATCAAAGTCAAAAAATTACCTTAATAAATAAATAAACTAAACGATTAAGGTGTCAAAAAAATCAAGTTGATAAATTGCTACATAATGTTCAATTATAATTCGAGCAATTAAAATAATTGCTACCTGCTATCAATTGTCAAATTGGATATATGTTTGCAAACCATGAAACAAATGTTCAGATTTGAAAATCTTTAACGTTTCAAAGTACATTTTCTACATTTTAAAAATAGTCAAGCAAGAAGCAACATATTAAATTCAATAGTTGACGGTAATCATTAAGCGTCCAATATTGAACAATTGCCAAACCAAAGAGGAAGTAAACTGCAAAAACAAAACAAAAAACAAAAAAAAACAGGGGTTGCGCCTAACATGCTAAAACAACGATGTGCGATTTCAAGACTTATAAACACAGGGTTGTTCAAGAAGGAAGAGGTGAAAATTCTCATGAGCGATAACCTACATCTTCCTTGTTGAACTCTGTGAACCAATTCTGATGAACAAGTGAATGACAACCCGAACTCCAACTATTTCGATCAATTAAGCGACTATCAAATGTAGTTGATTTGGGAACCTATCAAATGTAGTTGATTTGGGAACCTATCAAATGTAGTTGATTTGGGAACCTATCAAATGTGGTTGATTTGGGAACCGATCAAATTGTTCAAGCGATGGGTCTACAGTCATATTCAATTTTGTTAAGGGCTTGAGCTTCAAATGGCATGCTAATTAAAATTGTAAGGGACCAATTAATTATACTTCTTATTTTACACTAGCGGGCTACTTTTGAGCGAGGACTTGACCACATACTACTTTGTTTAAAAAAGAAATAGATTATTTTATCACGTCTCATGGGTTGAGTTAGTGCTAACACAAAACCACCAAGGCCTTGGTTTTTGTTTAATATTTGCTTTAAAAACACTAGTGGACTAGTGGCATAATATTTGACAGAAAGGTGGTCTGGGTTTAATCCTTGCAAGTGTAAGATTATGTGAAATTTGATTTTTAGGAATATTACTGGTGTAAAAAAAATTTGCTTCAGAACACAAAAACAAATCGTACATGGAGGGTTCATGTGAAAAGCACAACTTATGAAAACTAGAAAAAAATATTCAGTTTAAAAGTATGATAAGTTTGCAACTAAATGTAGGTAAATTTAGAGATGTTTTAATAGAAGGGGCATAATAGGTAATACACCTTTTGAAAACTACCATTTTAATTAACAAATCCTTAAAATCACTCATTCTCTTTAATCTCTCCTAATTTATAGAGAACAAAAACAAATAGAAAAACTATGATTTTTTTTTTGTTTTGTTATTCTTGGAGGTAACTAGAGAACATAACAAATAGGAAGACCTAAAAACATTCAAGATCGGTGTAAAATATAGTGTTGCATGTACGTAACTAGTTTTTCTTTACATGTGTAGTTCACAATTCTTGTCTACATGTATGTAACAATCACAAAATAACAACTAGAACTTAAATTTGAATGACATAACAATTTTATGCGTAAGTTACATATGTGTAAACATAATGTTAAAATAAAAATCCAAAAATGCAAAATAGCAACATACACACAAAATCTTTGTACCTAAATGTAACACTGTATATTATTACATACATGCAAATAGTTCTTGTTTGTATTTATGCAACTATCACAAACAAAACACCTTAACTAAAATTTGATAACTTACCGAGTTATATATGTGTAAACAAGTGTTACATATATGTAACACTGCGGGATATCTATTTTTTTAGAAAATAAAGAAAGAGGTTGTGTTACATACATGCAACACGAATTGTTACATATTGAATATTGTTCTTCGCTTCTTTATCATCGATTTATCCTTGTCACTGAATTATAATCTCGTCGATTTTTTTGTTTGTAAAACCGAAAATACTTCTCCATGTTCATTATTTTGTTCATATCTATCATTTTTATGATTTAAATAAAAAAATTATTTAAATGTTAACATTAATTAATTAGCTTTAAAAGTAATGGTCTCTAGAAAATCACTTATAGTTAATTTCTTTCATAATACTATAAGAAATAAACTAGATATGATATTACTCATTGTTGTCTGTAAATGATTATATTATCCATGATTAATATTAGTTTTGTTTATTATTCTTCATTTGTTGTTAGCATATCACAGTTTTACTAATGTTGTCAAGTGATGTTAAAATTATGTAATTTTTCTAATGTTGTCAAGTGATGTTAAAATTATGTAACTAAAGTTTAAGATTTACCTATATTGAATTCATCACGGAAAATTAAATTAATTTCCTCAACCTCTCTATTACTCTTCTTCTTCTTAAAGGTATCATACAAATAGTAAAGAAAACTGGAGTTGAAAAACAAAGATGATAGAATGAAGAGATGAGAGAATCAATGGATTTAATTATCGAAATATAACCACCTAAATTAAGTGGGTGACACTTTTAACAAAATAACCTTTATACAATAAGAAAAGAGAAATACTTAGAAATTATATGATTGGTTAGAAGCATTATTTTTTGCAATTTTCGCATAAGTTTGTGGTTTTTTGTTAGGTCCTGCTCTCGAAAGACTTTAAAGTTGATAGACACATCACACACATAGTTCTCAAACTAGAATTTAATCAAACATGGCAACTAAAAATTTTAAAACATTAAGTACTTGAACATAGTCATTAACATGACTTGTTTTACCCATTATAAAGAGTTCTATAACTAGGATGCTAGTTGCAGGACCGGTTATGGTGCAATAATAGTTTCACAGTTGTAGACTTATCAACTAATCACACTTACTAGATCAAATAGGGAACCAGGCAGTGAAACAATGAACTAATAAGCAATAACACTCAAGAATAGAAAGATTGGTTTTCAAGGATCTTGTATATTGCTCTCAAGTGTTTACAAGTATTGCAAAGCTTTTTAGTCCTAAGACTGATACATGAGACACTTTATGCTACAACATATAACCGGTTATACTTTAAAAGCTAGCTGGACACTAATCTAGACAACAAGATCAATGTCAAGTCAAAAGGCAGATTACCTTTTAACATATGATTATGACATGTCATAGCTCACATCCTATTATATTACAATAAGAATTAAATTACTAAAGTAGGAAGTTACAGATAAAAGACCATAATTGTATAGTTAATAAAAGTAAAAAGGTAATCACCAACTTATATAAGTTGGTGAGCTTTCAGAGCTGACAGCGGAAAGGTCATCTACTTTTATCAAAAGTATGTCAGTAGACACATGTCTTCTTAGTCTTTGGAATAGTTCAGTTTTCAAGCTTCAAAAGACTTTGTCTTTAAGCATGAGAAGACTTCACTTTTGGATTCGGAAGATTTCTGTCTCTGGCTTCGGAAGATTTAACACTTAGTTATTTTTCTCCGTATAGTGTCAAATCTTCAGAAGTATTTCCTTCCTTTTACCTCAGTACATGCTAAGAGATCTTTGGTTAGAATAAAACTTTAAGATAACCATCTTGATCTTACAAACTCTCCCTAGGCTGACGTTACCAAAACTTAAAGATTACTATGAATTTAGATCTTTCACTTGTTTACACCATTATCAGAATCAGAGTCATTCCTCTCTTCATCAGTTGGTCTGGATTCTTCAGGCTTTTATAGTATCTCTTCATGTTCAAGAGATCATTCTCAGGCAGGACAAGCATGTTTTGCTTAAAAAAATACTTGTTGACCTCCTTGATCTCTTGTGACATACCTTCAGTCTAGGTTTGAAAAATACACCCAAGACATGATGGGTCTCTTAGCAGCTAAAGGCTCTACATGTCAGGGAGTTGGTCTCGACACTCAGAATTTTCTGGCTCATCCTAAGGTGTGGAGGTGGATGCC
Source organism: Flaveria floridana (assembly GCA_018326465.1). Lineage (NCBI taxonomy): Eukaryota > Viridiplantae > Streptophyta > Magnoliopsida > Asterales > Asteraceae > Flaveria > Flaveria floridana. The sequence continues at coordinate 5,556 of BJCO01439592.1, read as the reverse complement.
TTAGACTTCTTTTTCTTCTTTGATTTCAAGTCTCTTCTAATTTCCATCATTTTCCTCTTTTTATACTTTAGCTGAGAAGGTTGGTCTTGATCATATTTTCTTTCTTTTTCCTTCTCAGTTTGGTCCTTCCTCTTCACTTGTTCAGAAGAAGGTTCAGGACCTTATTGTGGTCAAAAGGTGAAGCTGGCTATGGATTAGCAGTAGGTCTTGGTTCTGTTATCTGTTTGGGTTGAACCTTGACCTCAGCTTCAGGTGCAGCTTGACTTGGAGGAGAATGCAAGTCTTGAAGCTTACCCCTTTTGATCTTCTACTTGATCACCCTGATGTGCTCATCCATTATGGATAGAGATGTGGGACCAAGTCTCCTATCAGAGAACCCATACAACTTTAAAAAGCTCGCCATCTTTTGTGTATCATCTAACTTTTTCTTGTTGGCTTTGATGGTGGCCGCTTCCTCCCTCATATTTCTTTTAGCAGCTTTTCTTTCTTTAACGGCTTCTTCTTCTAGCTGCTTAAGGTACTCAAACTCTATGCAATCATAAGATAGAGGGAGTAAAGCTTCTGTTTGGTTGAGACCTATGGCACTCATGTAATTGATCATGTTATGGCTATCCTTTTCTTTGTCTACTTGAGTTTCTTAGTCTACAACCATAGTTTCTACCTCAGGCATCTCTTAAATTGGGGAGAGGACAGGAGCTTGATATAATTTTCTTTTCTTTCTTTCTTCTTTGGTTTTGAGGAGCAAAGCAGTATCCTTAGCCTCCTTCCTCTCCCTAGACACCTTTGTGTCTGCCAGATCAATTAATAAATCTAAGGGAAGAGAGATTAGATCATCAATATTGTAATTCCTAGTTCCTAAGTAGTTTAATCTGGTTGCCCTTAACTCATCTTCTTGAGTGTGTGGCCTTTCGACAACCATGATTACATCCTGTATGAATCTAGGAGTCTCTCTTTGTCTTTCTTCCCTTGCTTTCCTCTCCATCTCCCCTTTCTCCTTCTCAATCTCCTCAGTAAATAATATTTTCTTTCCTTTGTCAACCATTGGCTTGTGTGACTTAGGGAGGAGAGATCTTTTGCCTTATTGTATTTTTTCTTCATTGAAGCTCTAGCTAGAGAGAGACTGTGAGACACCTTCACCAACTAGTGTCTTAATTATAATGGTTGCTACTGAAGGAATAGAAGTCTTAAGGTTCACCGAGTCCACAACTAGGCCTTCAACTAAGGTTTCCCTTTTAAAGCTAATCTTAGGGTCCAACTCAGTATTCGGTTGACCAATTGTTTTCCCTCTAGCCTTTGTCTACACATGCTTGTTCTTCTTTTGAACTCCTTAGACTCCCTCATTTGAATCCACTCTGCTAACCTGTCAGGATGTCTGTTTTGACTTGGGTTGACAAGTGACAGTTTACCAAAAGAAAGCTTTCATAGAATCCCAGGTTGTAGATGTTGAAGATTTCTTGTTGACCCAGGAATCTAGAAAGCACCAGGGCCCTTATGTCATTATCATCCCTCCATTCTATGATTGGATTGTTAGCATGATTGGATGGAGGTGACATGGACCTTGGTATAATACCCTCTTCAAATATGCTTTAAAGGATGCCATCCATATTAATGTGGGCCAAAGGAGGTTGTTGAGTCTGGACAGTTGCAAGTGAGGGTGGTGAATCCTTAATCTTCGTCCTCTGAGAAGTGCTCCCATGTTTTATGATTGTAGTGACTTTCTCCCTGTTTTTAGTAGCATCACTTACTTGCACAAGTGAGCTGGAGGTTAGGTCTACTACATCCATAAGTTCTTGTGGCCATGATTGAGCATGCCTGGCAGGCCTCTCAGCTAGCTTACCCTTGAGATCGGTGAGCTTAAGTTGCTGATTGAGCACCTACCTTTGTAAGGTAACTACCTAAGATTTCAGATGACTAACCTTTGAAACAAGATATGTGCATGTATCCCGTCAATTTATGCACCTTTTGTTTCATGCTCCCCTCATCTTCATTAGAAGAATCATGGGGGGGATGAGAGTACATAATCAAATTTATCCCTCTCACCACCAGATATTTGTTTTTGGTCTCTGGGTTTCCCCTGCTCTTTGATAGCATCATAAGAAGTGGCAAGAAGGTAGGTTGTCGTGGTTGAGGTCTAAATGATGTAATCACTTGCAAAAGTAAGAGCCTCTTCCATATGGACCTCTTGAACATATTCAGAGAGGTCCACCTCAGTAGTGGATGGATGATGTGGGTTAGACATGGGAGTGTTAGTAGCGCTCATCTCTCCTTGAGTAGGGGAACAGTAGAGAAACGCATGGTACTCATTGAATCCCATGTATTCATAATCATAGAATTCACGGTTAGGAATTGGTTGGTTGAGGTCTAAAGGCTCGGGATGGTAGCTTTCCACTGAAGGTTGATCATTTGAGTGTTGAGACTCAGGATGATGGCTTAAGGTTAGGGTTGTGAGCTTATCGGCCTGAGCATGAGGAACCTCAGCAGTGATATTTGAAATAATGGGACTGGTTTGCTCCTCAGGAGAATCGGGAGCTTTTGTTTCTACTTGCTCCTGTATGTGTGAGTATATGAGGACATGCTCAATCTAAATACACTGAGCAGGGGTTTGTTTGGATTTTCTAGTGTAGGTGATGGTGATTTGAGGCTGTGTAGGTGGTGGTGAAAAAGGTGTGGGTTCAACATTGGTTGGGCTTGCCAAGCCTTCACCTTGAGTAGATTGCTTTAAAATTTTAGGGACAAGGGTTGTTTCTACCCCGAAAAGACCAACAGTGGTTTTCCTTAGCAGATAATAGAGCAACTTGGTTGTGTTGCTTGTGTAGATGCATGATGAATGCTGCTTGCTGGTTTTGGGGTTAAGGGTTGGCCATTTATGAAGCTTTTGTGAGAGAGATTGAAAAAAGAACGAGGGTTTGTGGATAGATCTAGGGCTTGAAAGATGTAGATGAAGAAGAAGAAGAAGAGAGAGTGAGAGCCGTTGGAAAGGCTATTTATATGCCTGGATGTGAGACAAAGTTATTGCAAAAGATAAACTTTGTAATCCGGATGTCAGTCCCACCTCTGAAAAAGTGCCCAAAAATGTAGTTATCTTGGAAGTTTAAAATCTTTTGAAAGTAATTTGTCTTCGGAAGCTTAAAGAAAGCTTCTAAAGCTAAATTGACTTTGAAAGATATTCCTCATTTTGAGAAGAATTTCTTCGGAAGAAAATGTACTTAGAGTAATTTTGCTTCTGAGACAGATTTAGTTTCGGAAGATATTAAGCTTCAGAAGTTATTCTCAAAGAGAAAATAAAATTTCCGAGACTTAATTGCTTTTGAAAGAAAATTGTCCTTCAAAACATATAAGTACTTAGAAGTAGACTTAAGCTTCGGAAGATATATTAGAATTTCTTCCGAAATTAAATCCCTTAATAAGTAGTTATTAGTTTTGAAGACATAAGTTTCTTCCGAAGTCAAATCAATTTCTTGCGAGAGAAAATCTGTCCATACTTCTTAAATTATAAGGAATATTTACTTAGAAAAATTTATTCAAAGATAAACAATGATTATATGAGTGATAAATTAGACAATAGTAAAGAAACACACCTTTTGAAAAATAATTTTGAAATTAATTTAATAAAATCTACTTAAAGTTATTCATCCCAATAGCTAATATAAGATATTTAAATATCTGTTTATCAAATGTTTTTGTGAACAGATCAGCATATTGTTTATTTGTGTTAAATTTAACAAGTTTAATCAATCCTTTTTCAAAATTATCTTTGATCAAATAATACCTGATATTAATGTGTTTTGTCTTTGAGTGTTACATTGGATTCTCTATGATTGAGATAGCACTATTGTTGTCTATGTGGATAGAAGTGTTCTTGAAGTTGAATCCATAATCTAGCATCTGATTCTAAATCCAAAGCACTTGAACACAACAAGAATATATTCAGCTTCAATAGTTGATGCAGTACAGAGGATTGCTTCTTGTATTGCCGTGAGACTATACTCTACCAAGTAACTAACATCCCCCTAGATGTAGACTTGCCAGTCATATTGCAGCCATCATAGTCACTATCTATATATGCATACAAATTGAAGTTAGAATTTTTTGGATACCAAAGTCTAAGTTTGGAAGCTCCTTTGAGCTATCTAAGAATTTTATTGACAGCAACCAGGTGTAATATCTTGGGGTTGGCTTGATATCTTACACATATGCATGTAGCAAACATGATATCAGGCTTGCTGGCTGTGAGGTACATAAGAGACTCAATCATAGCCATGTATTGATGTTCATCCACAACACACTCCCCTTTAAGATCAGGTCCTAGGGAGTGGTTTCTTGATATGGGAGTCTTAGTAACCTTACAATCAGTCTGATGAAATTTTGGTTAGTATGTCTTGTACATACTTTGACTGGTTTATGAAGTTGTCATTGCCAACTTGCTTCACTTGAATTCCTAAAAAGAAATTGATTTCCCCCATGACACTTATTTCAAACCTATTCTTCATCAGCTTCTTAAACTCTTTACAAAGTTTTTCATTAGTTGACTCAAATATAATATCATTAACATAAACTTGGACCAACGTCAAGTCATTCCTTGTTCTTTTGATGAAGTGTGGTCTGCCAATGGTACCTATTTTGTAACCATGTTAAACTAGGTACTTAGACAGTGTCTCATACCACTTCTGTTGGGTTCAATAATAGAATAAACTAAAGCTTCCCATGATAATCAGAACCGATTGAAGATCTCAATATACAACTTCAGAGACCAAGTTGATTACAACAAAAACAACAATACAAGACAATTCAACATGACAAAGTCAAGATCAAGACAAATAGAAAAGTCAAAATTAGGTCAAGTTGTAATAATAATATAAATAGACCCACTAGTGCATTTTCGCAAGTGTGGTTCTTGTGTGTGTGTTTCTCATGGTGTGCAGCACCACCCAAGGAGAAATCCTCTCCTTTGGGTGGGTTTGATCTTCCTCCATCTTTGTATTTGATTATTCATTGTAACTTATTCACCAACATCAATGAAATCATCTACACGTTATTATTATCATTCTCTTTGTTCTATGATTCACACACCTCCACCCATCTTAATTTTGAATTTTTCAGATCTGAAAGTGATGAATCCTGAGATCCAAGCTCAATAAATCTAAAATATTGATTCAGCAAAATCCTTTCCGCAGATCTTCTACGGATTCAGTAGATTTTGATTTCCGCAGATCTACTGAAGAAAGTTTCTTCTACCGCTGATAATCTGCTGATTGTTTCTTCTTTTGCTTATCTACGGAAGATGTGTGTACTTCCTCAGTAGATGTGCACTGTTCAATTCCTTCAGTTGAAGGTTTTTGATGCTGATTAAGTTCTTGAAGTCCTTCATTTAACTGAGAACTAGGTACTTAGACAGTGTCTCATACCACTTCCTTATGCTTGATGCAGCTGTAACACCCGGAAAATTTTCTAAGCAAGTCGAATAATAATAATGGGCTTAGATGAGGCCATTTAATAAAATGGGATGATTGTGGGTGTTAGACCGAGTTAACCCTTCGGGTCACGAGTTTAACGAGT
>BJCO01439459.1:0-22343 GCA_018326465.1 Flaveria floridana | reverse complement strand
CCACAACCTACCACCTCAAAGACAAAATCCTTATCCTCAACCAAGGCAGAACCCCTACCAACATGGACCCTCAAGACAGAATCTAAGACAACAAAGGGGGGGTAACAGGTTCGAGGAAGAAGTGGAAAAATTTGACAGACTAAGTATCCATACGTGGGATGATGACATAGATGGACGAAGTGATGGGTATGAAGAGGAATATGTTGAAGATGAGGTGCAATATAATAAACCCAATAACAATAGAGGCTGGTATAGACAGAATGAACAACCAAGGCAGCAAAGGCAGAATCTGGGCCGAGGTCAAGGGCGAAGGCAAGAATTACCTCGGGCGAATCAAAACCCCGGCCTTCAACCACACCAAGCTATCGTTCAAGGGGTTGATAGTCATTTTCGCCCCATAATAGTTGGAGCTGCATCACCCATAGTCAGGCCGCAAGTTAAAGGGAGGTCATTTGAGATTAGATCCAACAGTCTGGCTATTCTTCCTGAGTTTCATGGACTATCCAAGGAAGAACCTTACTTGCATCTGAATGAGTTTAATGCCATTTGTGAGACCATTGGGGCACAAGGTTTTACACCCGAGGAAGTGATGTTGGTTCTATTCCAGTTTACATTGAAAGGGAATGCGAAGAAGTGATTCCATTCACTACCTGCTGCCAGCATTTACACTTGGGAGCAAATGCAACAGGCGTTCTTAGAGGAGTACTATACACCACAGAAGACAAGTGAGGCCAGGACTACCATTCGTACCTTCAGTCAGCAACAAGATGAGACATTTCATGAGGCTTGGACAAGATTCAAGGAGTTATTGAGAGCCTGTCCACATCATGACATTCCCTAATGGGAATTGATTTCTTCCTTTTATGATGGGTTATCTGTTGAAGATGTAAGGGATGTGAATTCAACAAGTGCAGGAACTTTCATGACTAATACTAAGGATGATGACTGGGAGCTACTGGAACGGATGAGTATACACTCAAAAACACAAGCTCAATCTCGTAGGAGATCAAGGAATGTGGTTGATGATGTGGATGGAAGGGCTTCTAGGTTGGGTCAGTCAGTAGGTAAGGCTATAGTAAATGCCACAAGCTCTTTTACTATATGTCAGGGATGTGGTGAAGCTGGACACACTGCCAGAGATTGTCCAGAATTTGATGAGGGGTTGGAAGAAGTGAATTATGTACAGGGTGATAGGCGACCATACAACAACAACACCAATAATAACACCTATCACCCCGGTTTGAGGAATCACCCAAACCTCAGATATGGTAACCCAGACAACCAATTGAACTCAAACTTTCAAGGTAATTCATATCATCAATATCAAAACAGGTCTATGGGTCAAAGTGGTCAATACAAACATGGGAATTGTAACAGGGGTGTTCAGAGGAACTACCAGAATAACCAAGACCAGGGTGGATCGGGAGGAAATGCCGAGCCATCAGACAGTGAGCTTTTGGAATTTATGAAGGAGATGAAGAAATCTAATGAAGTGAGAGACAAGAGTGTTGAGGATTTATCCAAGCAAGTGGGACAATTGGCTGAAGAAGTTGCCATTTTGAAGAAAGCTCCAGGGAAACTTCCTAGTGATACTCAAAGAACCCAAATCACAGCTCATCTAATGCAGGACCCTCAAGTAGCAGATATCCTTCAGTTAGTCAGGTAAGCATTCTTCGTCCGGGTAGGATTTATGATAATAAAGTTGAGCCTCCATTGCAATTCATTGAAGGTGTGGTGGAGGATGTTAATAAGGATAAGGATAGCGATTATGAGAATGAACTTGTCACACCTAAATCACCCAAGAAAGTAACTTTCTCAAATAAAATTGATCAGGTGATAGGGCAAAAGTCAACTAGTGTCCAGGAAAAGGGTGTGGAGGGTAATACCATCCCATTTCCTATGGCATTAATTGATCCGGGTAAAAAGGTTTCATCGGGAAAAAGGGGACCACAACATGATGAGATGTGGGAAGTTTTTCAACAAGTAAAAGTCAACATTCAACTGTTAGAGGTAATCAAACAAGTGCCTGTGTATGCAAAGTTTTTAAAAGATTTGTACACTCAAAAGAGAAATGTTAAAATACCTAAGAAAATTGAAGTTTCTAATCATGTGAGTGCCATACTAGCAGGACAACCTGTTCCACCCAAGCTTCCAGATCCAGGAGAGTCGGTGATATCTATTCAAGTGGGTGATTTTCACATATCACGGGCTTTGCTAGATCTAGGGACTAGTGTAAGCATTCTCCCAGGTAGTTTTATGATCAATATGATTTTGGTCCATTGTATAAACCTCACACCACCGTGGTGTTAGCTGACAGGACACCCCAATTGCCTAGGGGAATGATCTTTGATGTTATTGTTAGGGTGGAAGACTTTTACTACCCAGTTGATTTCTTAGTTCTTGATTATGTGTCGGGAGAGTCAAATGATCAACAAACAGTCATTCTAGGTCGTCCATTTTTTGCCACTTCCAATTCACTAATCAATTGTAGAACGGGGGTAGTTGATATGAATTTTGGAGATCAAAGGCAGTTAATAAATTCTTTTTCCTATACATTTAATCCTCTGGTCCATAGTGAATGCTCTTTGGTAGACACTAGTGACAGGTGTGGTCTTCATATCAATGAGGACAACACCACAGAGGCGTGTGTTTATTGTGATAGGGATCAAGTGGAAATAAGCAGTGAAATGGAGAAGGTCGAGAAAGAGCTGGAGGTGATGGCAGTCAAGGAAGGTAGACCCACTTGGACTCATCAAGTGGAAAGTCTACCCGAACATATCGACACAAAGCTACAACCATCACTAACATCGCCTCCTACATTGGAATTGAAAGAACTACCTAAGCACTTGAAGTATGCCCAGTTGGTGACAACAATACCCTTCCGGTGATTATTGCCTCTAATTTATCCGAGGAACATGAGAAAGCTTTGGTGGAGGTTCTAGTAAAGCATCGGGCTGCAATTGGATAGACTATAGCAGACTTGAGAGGAATTAGTCCGTCTATTGTTATGCACCAGGTCATCATAACTGACGAGGGAGCAAAACCAGCTCGAGATGCTCAAAGGAGATTGAACCCGAATATGAGGGAGGTGGTGAAGAAAGAGGTACTGAAATGCCTGGATGCAGGTATTATATTTCCTATCTCTGATAATGAATGGGTTAGCCCGACTCAGACGGTACCAAAGAAGGCAGGCATTCAGATTGTTCAAGGCACGGATGGTACAGAGGTAGCCACCCGGCTAGTAACTGGGTGGTAGATTTGTATTGATTATATGAAGTTGAATGTTGCAACTTCTAAGGACTATTTCCCATTACCTTTTATTGATCAAATTGTTGAAAAATTAGCGGGTCAACAATATTACTGTTTTCTGGATGGGTATTCAAGTTACAATCAAATAGCAATTCATCCGGATGATCAACATAAGACACCATTCACTTGTCCGTATGGTACTTTTGCATTTAGGCGAATGCCATTTGGCTTGTGCAATGCCCCCGCCACCTTTCAAAGGTGCATGATAAGTATCTTCTCAGATATGGTGGGGGATTCTATGGAGATCTTCGTGGATGACTTTTCTATTTTTCTAACATCTTTTGAATCATGTTTAAATCAATTACAAAAAGTTTTGAAAAGATGTGTTGACTCGAATCTGGTCCTTAGTTGGGAAAAGAGCCACTTCATGGTTCAAGAAGGTATCGTGTTGGGACACGTTATCTCAAGCAGGGGATAGAGGTTGATAAGGAAAAAGTGCAAGTTATATCCACTCTACCACCACCAACAAACATTAAAGGGATTAGGTCATTTCTAGGATATGCGGGTTTTTACAGGCGTTTCATTAAAAATTTCAGTGTCATAACACAACCTTTGTGTAACTTGCTTCTGAAAGATGTACCTTTTAACTTCGATAATGAGTGTTTGAAAGCATTTAACATTTTAAAAGAAAAGTTGGTGGAGGCTCCAATTTTGTAATCACCGGATTGGTCACTTCCTTTTGAAATCATGTGTGACGCCAGTGATCTTGCAGTTGGGACTGTGCTGGGTCAACGAGTGGATAAAAAATCGGTAGCTGTCTATTATGCAAGTAAAACTTTTATGATGCTCAATTGAACTACACTACCACAGAAAAAGAGTTACTTGCAGTTGTTTATGCATTAGATAAGTTTCGATCTTATATTTGGGGCAGTAAGATTATTGTTTACTCGGACCATTCTGTTGTCAGGTATTTGATGGATAAAAATGATGCTAAACCCCGATTGATTAATTGGATATTGTTGTTGAAGGAGTTTGATTTAGAGATAAGGGATAAGAAGGGAAAGGAAAATGTAGTAGCCGACCATCTGTCGAGAATCATCCATAATTTGGATGAGCATGAGCTAGAAATCAATGAAACTTTCCCTGATGAGAATTTACTGTCTGTTTATACATCTAATGATCCATGGTATGCTGACTTTGTCAATTATTGTGTTGCAGGTGCAATTCCTGAACATTGGTCAAAGTCGAGGAAGAAACATTTTATGTCACGAGCAAAACACTACTTTTGGGAAGATCCAGATTTGTTCAAGATAGGGGTTGACCAACTGGTCAGACGATGTGTTCCGGATTCAGAGATGTCGGATGTAAGGTGTTTGGCACATGCATCTGCATGTGGTGGTCATTTCAGTGGTCAGAAAAAAGGGCATCGAGTGTTACAATGCGGGCTATTTTGGCCTACTATTTTTAAGGATGCTTTTGAGTTTGCAAAAACATGTGCAATTTGCCAAAAGATGGGTAGTATCATAAAACTAAATGAGATGCCCATGCAACCAATCCTACTGATCGACATCTTTGATGTTTGGGGGATTGATTTCATGGGACCCTTCCCCAACTCGTTTTGTAATTTATACATCTTATTAGCGGTTGATTATGCGTCAAAGTGGGTTGAAGCCATTGCCACAAAGACCAATGACCATAGTGTCATGTGCAAATTTGTTCAAACCAACATTTTCAGTCGATATTGGGTGCCCCGTGTGATCATAAGTGATGGGGGATCACATTTCAAAAATTTTAATTTTGGTAAATTGCTTAAGAGATATGGTGTTGATCATCGGATTGCCACACCTTATCATTCTCAAACAAGTGGCCAGGTGGAGGTGTCAAATTGGCAAATCAAGAAAATTTTACAAAAGACAGTACGACCTGACCACAAGGATTGGTCTAACAAGTTGAATTACGCCTTGTGGGCATATCGTACTGCTTACAAAACACCGATTGGCACCACCCCTTACCGGTTGGTTTACGGGAAGGGCTGCCACTTGCCTTTAGAATTATCTCATCGTTCATTATGGGCCATTAAGGAAGCTAATTTTGATTATGACACTGCAGGTAAACAGCGGATGTTAAGTTTCACGGAGTTAGAAGAACTACGAGAGGAAGCTTACGAAAATGCCACAATTTATAAAGACAAGATGAAACGGGTGCATGAATCAAAAATCCGACTAAAAGACTTTCAAATGGGGAGCTGGGTCTGGTTGTACAACTCTCGTTTGAAATTGTTCCTAGGTAAATTAAAGAGTAAATGGACAGGGCCATACAAAATCACAAGGATAGGGAATTTAGGAGACATCGAGATCGAGGATTTCGATGACCACATGCGACAAATAGTTAATGTTCATCGCTTAAAGCCATACTTAAGACCAAATGATCTGAATGGACTGGAAAAGCAAACAATGATCTTATGTCCGTTAGCATCCGGGTTTCTCGCCAATCTAGAATTTGAGGTAACAAAAAGTCAAGCTATAGACTTTTCAATGTAGCGCTTCCGGGAGGCAACCCGTGTTTGTGAGTTTGGTTATCTTTGTTTTTGCTTCCTTCAGTTTGTTCATATTTTGTTGGTTTTGTTTTGTTTTGTTTTGTTTTGTTTTGTTTTGTTTTGTTTTGTTTTGTTTTGTTTTGTTTTGTTTTGTGTCGTTTTGTTTAACCACTTTGTAGATCCTATAGCACCACTCGATCAGGTACGTTCATGTTTAAATTATGAGTCGAGGACAACTCGGTTCAAAAGTAGGGGGTGGTGGTTCAATGCGGATTTGTTCAGTGGTTTAACAATAAATTTTATGGTTAATTATAGTTGGTTATTTTTATTTTTAATTTTGGTTGTTAAAAAAATTAAAAAAAAGAAAAAAAATAAAAAAAAGAAAAAAAAGAAAAAAAATTAAAAAAAACAATTTATAAGGTTCCAAACTCACCTAAAATAGCTAGGGTAAGTCGGGTCGATCCACAGGGAATATGTAGAAAGCGTAGTTAAATTCAAAAGGTTATTGCTTGATTACAAAAACTTAGTAAAAATGACTAATTGCAAAAAGTAATGAACTTGATAAGTAATTTGATTGCAAACAATGATGGGAAAAAGTAATCCCCTCCGGGTTAAGGTTTACAACTTAGACTTGCTTTCATAGTTAAAAACGGTTATGTAGACATAACTGGGTTGATTTGATTAAAGAGAATAAATTGAATAAGGCTGTTGTTAAATAACTACTCGAATCATATCCTACGTTTGAATTACCCAACCCCATCCAAAATTGACGTTTACAGATGTAAAGAAATCTAAAACAATCAAAACCCAAACAATTGAATTGAAAACAACACACGTATTTTAGAATCTTTAAACAATAAATAATGTTACTCGGCTTAACTTGTCGTGTTCAAACATTAACTCAACCAAAAACCATCAAGAACAAGTCATAGTATAAACCCTAACACAGGAGAAGATCACGGGTGGATTAGCCGGACATGGCAACGAAAAACAAATCAAAATCAAAGGTAAACATTGTATCTAACGTTAAATATTCAAACCGAATGATTAGAAACACTTGAAAAGCCTTGAAATCGCCTCCAGGAGCCTTCGGGAAGCCTTGGGGACGAATCTAGCACTTGGGGGTGACTTGGAATGAAAGATCTCCCTGAAAACCTAATTTTTACGCCTTATAAGTGTTTTCAGCGCGTCACGTACCGTAGGTCAGCTTTCTGCCGTAAGTCAGGTTAGAGCCATTCTTTTTAGTTTTGAGCTGATGCACCGTAGGTCATGTTTCCGTCGTAGGTCATGGCCAATCAGCTTTGTCCGATTCTTGTTTTCTTCGTAACTTCTTCGTTCGAACTCCGTTTTCCTCCCCGTTTGCAGCCACGTTCTCGTAATTGAATACCCTTTCATCTCATCTATCATGGTCTTCACTTATCATCCATATGCATTCTTCAAAACCCCTCAATTGATTGCATTTAACCTACAAAACATCAAATCATCGTAGTTAACTTGTTCAACACAATCTATTACACTTAAACACATTAGATACATTAAGGTTAATGTGAAGTCGCTGGATCGGTAGACATCCAAGCGTGTTCTTGACGGATGATGATAAACCAAAAGACAAACAATAGTACGAACCATAATCGAATGATTTCATATATAAAACCGAATGATTACAAGCTCGTTAAACAGAAAAATCATGACTTTTGGCAAGGGGAGAATGAGCATGATCTCCCCTCTCAACCGGCAGCACCTGAGCGCCAGGAACTCAATCAAAACCCTTTGGTTTCTACACAATGAAACTGGTATATATAGGCTTCAGCCCATATCAGATGCGACTAGGCCCATTCGTGCGAGTGGACCATGCGTATGGTTCAATCGTACGACTGGACCATGCGTATGGTTCAATCGTATGACTGTACCATTCTGATGGTTTAGTCTTACGAATGCCCCAATCGCATCTCTCAGTTGCACGACTGGTCCATTAGCATGGCTTAGTTATACGACTGAGTCTCATTTGCATATTCTCCTGCGAATTACCCAGTTTCATGTGTTTACACTATATCAGGTGTAATACATTAAGCCTAGACTATTCGTCAAGCGACGGACACATTATATATGACAATATATGCTCCAACAGTTAACCATTTAACCATGATAAACATCATTCCAAACCCCGTACATCACATTCCCACACTTGTTTCTCGGTTTCCCTCGAGCAAAGTTACTTTTAAAACTTAACAATTCGGGTTAATTTTTTTCTTTTTCAAATAAGACACACAAATACTAACCATCGCCCAAGGTTCAAAGTCATACCGAATTCCCAAACTTGATAATCATGAGTCCGTTTACAACCACACAATCTCTAACCAGTTGGATTGCCTAACTAAAACTCTCAGACCTTAAGTGGCTCCCTTGCACATGTCACACCCTTCACAATGAAACTCTCCACTCGGTGTAATTTCTAGCTTGACTAAAGATGTGTCGGTATTTATGAGGCACTCAACAATAATGCAAACTAGTGAGCATATGCTTGTAAGACAATCATCTCTCCACCCACTAACACAAGATAACACACCAATCATGAGGGCTTTTCAAAGGTTGTAATGTTAGGCTTAGGTTCGGGTAGGGGTAATTTAGGATATAGTGACTAGAGTGATGGAAAACTTGAGTTAATTATTATATACTTCAAATCACAATCTTTTTCTTGTTTAATACCTCAATCTTTCAACTTAACTATTTCGATAGAATTTTCTTTTCTTTTCATTTTTTTTGATTTTTTTGATTATTTTTTTATTTTTATTTTCACAACTTTCAAACATGAAGTCGGATCAAACTTAGTACTACAACTATCGCCAAGTAACTCAAGTTCCATCACACGGGTGACCAAACAAAAAGGCTAAGCAACATGCTAATGGTTCAAGGGGTTTAGTGAAACAAACGAATGGGTATAGGTTCAAAATTGGCTACTACAGATAAATGTTAGGTAAGTGGGTCATATGGGGTTGTTCTAGGGTTGATACTAATGCCTCAATCATTTTAATATGAATCCTGGTCTCAAGTTTCAAGATGCACGCGCCCCCCAAGTTCTACCACTTAGTAAACATCATTGCACACTCCAAACAAGCAAATAGATATAACAATGTCAAAGAATAGGCTTCTCACATATCGATACGGTGGAATTAGGTTACCGACATGACACATGCAAGTTTACTACACCCAAAGTTTGCCACCCCTAGTTAGACATTCCCTTTCCAACTTCCACAAACCAACCGGGTTTAAACATTTAGGGAATCAACCATGCCCAACAACCTTAACCACTTATTAGTATTTTAGAGAAAAATTTTAAAAATTTTCAATTTTTGTGTCTAAATTTCCATTTGTCCAAAATGTGTCTGCTTGAGCTCCCCCATCCCCACACTTGGGATACATTGTCCCCAATGTATGGGTTTGTTTTCTAAATATTTCAAACATTTTGATCTCATTTAGACTTTCCCATCAGCATTATCAAGGTTCTTTGACTTGACTCACAGTGAAAGACAAAAAATGAATATGAACACGCTACTTATTTCCTAAGAACATAACATAAAGACTTCAGACATCAAACATCAAACACCACCCATATTGTTCCATTGTTCTTTCCACCAACCTAAAACATAAATAGATAAGCATACAACCACAAAAGATAATCTATTTCAAATTAGAGCAATTGGACCTGATCAATCAGAACAATCACGATCAGCGATTGCCCCTAAAGTACCATGACTGACGTTGTCTAAATATGTTGCTCAGCTCGTCCATCCATTCACTAAACTGGAATGCACCCCCTTGTGGTCCGCGACTGCTTCCTTCTCCACTCTGTTGTTGCTAAAACTGTTGCATCTCAAACTGTTGTTGCTGAAAGTATAACGGATCAATCCACTTCGAGTGATGCCACTCGGGTCTCGGCAGCCTCTCCACTCCATCGTAGGGTGGAAGAGTGAGGTAATTGATTGGTGGTGGTGCTTGCATAAACGGCTCTCCATAGTGGTAAGCTTCATGATAGCCAACTTGCTGTTATGATTCCCATTTGTTGTTTACTTGAATTTCTTGATGCACAAGGTTAACACGATTTCAATGGTTTTGATTTGCAATCACTGCTTGAGCATCGTCTCCCACTTGTAACTTGCTGTCTTGTTATAAATCCTAATTGTTTTGATTGTAGCTAGGCCATATGTCAAATCCTTCTGGCCTACACTCCTACACTTGAGTACACATGTCATCAGGCATTGGGTATGGGGGTCTTGTGACTGACCCCTCTTACTCATGTTGATTATTCAAATCATCCTCATCTTCTCTATCCTCACTGTCAGCTTCACTTTCATCACCTGGTTCTAATGGTCTTGCATCCAGTCTTTTTACTTTAATCTTTTCCCCATTCTTATGCTTCCACCTTGTATACCTGTCATTTGAACACCATTCCCAACCTACTCGTGCCATAAGTACCACAATGAATGGTTCCAGATCCTTAACAATGTAACTCGTTGGTCTTTCAGTTGCCAAACGACCTATTACCTTAAAATGTTTGAACAAAGCTTGAATTAACCTACAGTGGGGGATGATCTGGTTAACCTTAGTGATACGGGCTAGCCAAATGTTCATCATGGCCAAGTAGCAAAATGACATTTTGTGGTCCCCTGTCATGATAGAGTAGAGCACAGGTACATCATAAAACCGAACTGAGTCCTTGTCCCCCCTGCGAGGCATCACATTCTGGGTTACAATGGTTTGGATCAACCTTGCTTCCTTCTTCAAGTCCACCCTTTTCATTATGTTGGTTTTCCCGGGTTTAAAAATTGTATCTCTCATCAACTCCCACCACGGATTGTTGTCCGGTCTGTTCCACAGGTTGTCCTCAGAAGGGAATTCATATTGGCTGATGGGTAGAGAATCAAATGGTGCCAACTTTTTCAGGTTGGTCATGGACATTGTAACCTTCTGCGCTCGGCAATAACCTACCAGTTTCATTTGTTGAATATTCTTTGTTCCTTCCAACTGAAGTGTACTAACCCATTCATCTGTCACTGGCGCGAACAACTTGTCTTCTTCCTGGTCATAACACTTTAGCACCGCTGGCCATCCCAATTTTTCAAATCTTTCATGTACCCGGTGATGGGCAAACAATGCTTTAGGGGCCTCTCTTTCCACCAAGTATGCCTCTTTTCTATCTCTCATTTTTGACATCTTTCTTCCCATAAACTCAGTTGAAATCTAGGGTGAAACTTTGTCAAATGTCCACTCTTCCACTTAGGTATGTCTTCCATCATCACTTCCTCTCGCAATGAATTGGCTCGTCCCTTATCATCAATCGTGTAGTCGCCTTCTTTGCCCTTTTTGAAGGGCCAACCTGATCTTTCCCTGATCGTCCCATCTGCACACATGAAACCATAAACAATCAAAAGAATCGCTTAGTCAAACCAGCCCATATAACTAACGAAACAAGTGTGGAATAACCACATCTCCACACTTGCTTCATTGCATGCCATTAGTCCCCCGAGCTTCTAGTGGTGGTTACTCTTAGTGTGGTCATTGAATTAAGCACTTCCAACTAGTTACAGTACGAACTTTAAATCTTCACACTAGCATAATGCTTTACTATTTTCATCAGATTAGTTTCTCAATAACAACTGATCCATTTTATTCTTACATACCACTACATGAGAAATTACATGTTTAATGACGACCACTAAAGTAACATATGACATTTAACAACACAAGCCAACACCAACCATCAATCTAATCCCGTCATAACCTTAATAACTAACAGAAATTGAGTTACGTGTGTAATGAGCACCATTGCCTCAAACATGGTATCTACCTATTGAAAATCTGTTCATACGAGCAATTAATTACTTTCATCATGCATAATTCAATCAAAATGACAACACTCATGTGAACCACTTAACAAAGGTCAACACTTTAACAATTCTTACAATATGGAGAGAAAATCATACCTTTGTGGTTTGAAGAGGTTAGTATGAACTTTAACACCAAGCAAATCAACCCGGAAGAAAAAATTCACACTTTAAAATTTAGGGTTTGTGACCCCCTTTGCAGATTTATAGAAAACAAGTTGAAATTCGAAGAAACTAACCTTGGGTTCTTGTTCCTCTCAAAAAGTTACTCACTTTAGACTCAAGAACCGCTTGATTTGGTGAAGAATCAGGAAAGTTATGGTTGAGGGTGATTGGGTGTTCTTGAGAGAGTTTAGGGAAGAAAAAGAAGACACATGATAAAAAGTGGAGTTTGATCTGATGTGGTCTTTGTTTTAAAAGAAAACAAGTTAGATAAATATGCAAAAGACCCCCTCCTAGTTTCCCTTTTTCTCTCTTTTTTTATACCTGCACAGCCACCGTAAGACTTTAGCCCACCGTAGGTTACGGTGGGCCCTTTCTGTTTTTTCGAGCTTCTTGGCCGCCGTAGGTCTTCTGCCCGCCGTAGGTCACGGTGGGCCCATTCTGCATTTTCAGCTTCCTTTGCCACCATAAGTGTTATGCCCACCGTAGGCTACGGTGGGCCCAACGTGTTTTGCCCGATTCCTTGCCACCGCAGGTTACGGTGGCTTGGTGACCTACGGTGGTTTGATTTTTAATTGATTTTTAATTAATTAAGTTATTTTTTTATTTTATTTTATTTTTTTATACCTGCGCAGCCACCGTAAAGGATAAAGTACGAAAGAAATGAATACGTGTGATAAAGAATGATGAACAAGGTTATACTTTATTTTATGTATGATGAATGATCACGTGCGAAAGCAAAGAAATTATTTTAAGGAAAAAGGGTATTTTCACGTACTACATGTATGAAGTATTTTAACACATAAAAACTAGAACTCACTCTGTAGCGCTAACTTTTATGCATTTTCAGTTGGCAGGTAATGGTTGTTGAGGATGGCATGCTGGGAGGCAACTTGGCGGGGCAAGACTGGCATCCATTCACACATATTATTATTGTTGTATTATAATGAAATCAAAGAATGTTGTCTTTTGTAGTTTAACGATGTTGTATTGCATAACAACGGTAATTATTAATAAAATGAATGGTTTTTGTCAATGACTTCCGCTGTAAGGTTATGAAATGTATGTGTAGTGCTATGAATGTCCAGTTGTAAGCGTCCCGGGAACGGGGCCTTACATGTTTGTTATAGATTCAGGCATTGGTTCATGTATGAAGCCTAAGCCTGCTTTTTGCTTATCTTTTTGTTCATTTACCAGTTGTTCCATAATTATTTTGGAACTTTCACTTTAGCAAGATCAATTTGAGTAGCAGCATGTGCTATTTTCTCCTATTCTAAATTCTTAGTCATTTCTTCAAGTTGTTTTGAAACAATTTCTAATTCTTTCAAAGTTTTGTTCGAAGATGTATGAAGAGAAATGATCTTCTCATCTGATATTTTATGATCAGATTTTAGTTTTTTATGGAGTAATTCCTCTTGCTTAAGCTTTTCACAAATTTTGTATGAATAAGTTTAATATTATTCGACATGTTCAAAACAAGATTTGGTGCATAGTTTTTCTCTTACATCAGATGGTATTTTAGGATATTTAGGTGAAGAAGTTTCAGAGTTAGATGATGAAGTTTCAACCTTTGGTTGATCTAACTATGCTATTAAAGCAACCTCATCTAAATCCTCTTTAGGATCAGATTTACCATTCCAGTCATAATCTTCTTCTTTATTCTCCATGTTACCTTTAACTTTAGGATCACAATCCTCTGACCAATATTCTCCTTGAACTTCTGCAATAAGAGATAAACTAGAGGTTAGATCACTAGTAAATTGCTCAGCATATCACTTCAGTCATATCCGTCCTTAATACTGACAACTAGAGCTTTCTTTGGCTCATCAGATGACTTAGATTCATCTTTAAGCTCAGGCATTAGAAAACTTTGATATGGCTTTTGGAATGTCTTCTAATATGATTGTTGAAATCTCTGATTGCTAGAACTAGCTTGGGCATTTCCTCCATTGTTTTTGGGAGCTTTGCATTCCCGTCAGAAATGTCCATAAATATCACAATTGAAACACCTCGACTTACACCTGTCAAATCCAACAGTCTTATTAGCACTTGGCTTGTATTTCCTGTTGACATAAGAGTATTTATGAGTTCTGTAGGCAATCATCACCATCTGCCAGTTCAGATCCATTTCCTCCACATCTTCTTGATTCGTCTCAAATAAATCCTGCAAAACAAGATCTAATTATGTTAAATGACTACCCTGATAAGCTTGAAAGTTATCCATTAAAGCAGTAAAGGCATTTTTAGACTCTTCATCCTGTAATAGGATGTTTATAACATCTTTAAATTTGCTAGATTTAGCAGAGTTAATAGATGGAGTCTCAGTTTGAGGTTTAGAACTTTGAGAATTAGGAGGAGACTGAGGTTGAGATTGAGTTGCATAAGCAAGAGCACTTGTAAATGAAGAGTTTGTAAAGAACCCTGCTTCAACAAATAGATCTCCCTCTTCTTCAGGTGAATTTTCATTCTATTCCATAAAGGCATTCTCAACAGTATTGGCAGGAGATGCAAAAAATTGGTACTGAGACATTGATGTTGTTCTATCATTGTTCCTTGAACTTTAATCAATCTTTACTGGTTTAATCTTGGCAATTAACAGATCAAGATCCATAGGAAATTTCTTAGTATGCTTTAACAGTGTTTTCGTTTGTTTCCAAGATTATGGTAAAGCATTGAGAAGTATAAGATTTAGATCTTCAAGATCATGTTTAATTCCAGCTGTTGACATCTCAGTTGTGAGTTGCACACATCTGTTCATTATTTGATTAAAAGTTTTACCAGATAAATGTTGAAACAACTCTAACTGCCTCTTCAGTTTTTGCTTCTTGAGATTTTGAATCTCCTTACCACATTCACAAATTGTCTCTAAAGTTTTATACATGGTATATCTTGCTTGATATCCATCAAGTCTAGCTAGGACTTCAAGTGATAGTCCTTTACACATCAAAGAATATGCTTTAATATCATTCTTAATCTTTTTAAGATCATCACCTCGCAAAGGTAAGGTTTTAAAGAGTTTTTAGTATAGAAAAATCATCTATCAGGCCCATCGAAAGTTATAGGAATATGGGGTCCTTTTTCTATTGATTTCCAAAGATCTGTATCAATAGAATTAAGATGATGTTTTAACATAAGTGACCAGTTTTTAAAATGAGCTCTATTTTTCAACTTAGGAACTCTATTTTCTGAATTCTCAGATTTCACCATTTTATTATTTTAATTTTAAGAAGAAGAAATGTTTTTGTTGTTTTTAAGTTTTTAAATTAAACTAAATTGAAAATATTTTTGAATTTTTTTTTGATTTTTATTAAAAAAAATTCTAAGTGTTGAGATGAAACGCCTAACAGTTCTAAAACGCCCCAACAGTTGTGATACTTCTGACTTTCACTTAGAAAAGCCCAAGGGATTGCCTTAGTAGAATTCTCAAAAACGCCCAACTTGAGATACGCCTGAATAGTTGTAAAACGTCCAAACAGTTGTCAGACGTCTGGGTGTAAAAACGCACAAACAGTTCAGATGCACCTAAACAGTTGAAAAGTGCCTAGAATTACTTGGTTTCTGAAAGTTCCAAAGTGTCCAAACAATTGAAAAACGTCTCAATAGTGGTAAAATGCCTAGACCAAAAACGCCCAAACAATGCAAAAGCGCCTAAACAGTGGTCAAGCGCCTAAACACGTAGGCAATTTTTTTAGCGTTTTAACCCTAATGCGCCTAATTCAACAGATTCTTATGAACTTAACGAACACAAATTTTCTGAATTTTTCAAAAACTTGATGAATTGATCTAAAAACTTCCAATTAGGTAGTATTTGGATCAATTAACTATCCTTTAACTTCAATTTTATCAATCAACAACAACAATTCACTCTTTTAATCGATTTTTCAGTTCGAATATGAAGAACAGGTTCGAACTTCAATTTGAACAAATTAACTGATTTTGAACTAATTGACCTGCCAATTGTGATTTAATTCATGTTTATAATGATGAAACATAATTGAAATCGACAATTTTTCAATCGAATTGCTTATCAATCACAGATTCAAGTGATTTTAGAGTTTGAAAGTTTGAACAAACTCAATTATTGAACCAACAGCTCTGATACCATTTGATAGAATCAAATGAATCGATCTGTGTTGATATTACTGCAATTCACTCAAATCATATACATGTAGTCAAATCATTGCAAACGAATAAATAAGAAAAATTAATAGTTGTTCATTAATAGTAGTAAAGACAATTACAAGTACAGAAGCAGATAAAAGTTTGTTCAAACGATTCTTGTGTCTAATTTCCCTGCAAAGAAACACATCTAAGCTATTTATACTATCAATAAACAAAAAGAAACAACTATTTACATAAATAGTCCCTATACTATGACAAAAGTATACAAAAGGCAACTAAAGACTCAATATTAATCTTTAAGAGCTTCAACAATAATGGTTTTCCACCATTCTAGTGCGGGTCCTTTGAGTGATCGGGAAGCAAACCTCACCATGTGCTCAAGCTTGCACTTACTGATGTCTAGTACAGCCTTAATCTCATCCACCCATCTGTAAGTCTCAATTGCACCCTCGATGCCATAGAAATCTTTCGGTTTGCAGACCATGAATGTCTTGTAGGAACACCCATTCCTTATCTCTTTAGTGTCATCATTGTTGCCTTCATCATTACCGGTTCCATCATTCCTGGTTGTGTTTCCCCGATCTGCGTTGATCTGGGTGATGACCATCGGAATGGCGTTAGCAATCTACTATGCCACTAGGTTAGCAATCCTCTCATCATTCTCAGGGTTGATATTTCCTCCACATGGAGTTCCAGGTGGAGTACGTATTTGGTTCCCGGTCTGTCTAGCTTCCTCATGTCCACCTCTAGTAGTTCCTCGTCTCATGATATGAGTTCCTCGTCTGGTCGGCATTCTGGTAACATCATAGATAAATTCGTTTAGCATGCATGTATTTTGCTTTCAAATATCCCATTATGTTTAATTTATCCTTATTAGTCGTGCTAACCAATTACATGGAAGTATAATGCATACAACATGACACATACATATATATTTCTTCAGTCAACATGGGGTGAATCATTCATAGTACGCAAATCAAATTTTCATCGCATAATATATTGTAATCCAAATCAAGTCACCCTGCAATATTAGCATCATAAGCAATAGTTTCTTAGATAGTTCAAACATAGTGTCAACCAAACAAAATGATAATAGCATCACAGTTTCACAAATTGGAAGGTGTCATTACCTCATAAATAATAATAGTCTCTAAAATAGATAAATAAAATAGTTTCTTCGAATAGTTTCGAAACCTACTGCCCATAAGGTGATATCATCATATCATCATTGCCATTTCTTCTTCAGCCATCCAAACCGACTCGAGTTCTTCTTCCTCTTCTCTTTCTCTAAGCGTTGCACACTATGTGACGCGATCATCACCTGAAACTGGGCAGACTGGGAAGTTCGAGTGGCATGCTAGAGAGTTAGCTCGTGACGCTAGATGATCTTTAGTATGTCACTAAGAGTAGGATCAAAAGGTCCAAACTCACTAGCCTGATGGCTAGACTGGGAGTATGGATCACCAGCAAGAACACTAGGTCCATCATACAAGCTATGCCTAGGTGGCATCCAATACTTTTCGTACGGGTTGCTTCTGGGTGGGTCGATCATAGGAGGTGCTAGTGTCGGGGTCCTTGCCGGAGGAGGTGGAGGAGGGGGCATCCTAAAGAAGACTGAAGGTCCTGGTCTAGTACTCTTGAGAGGGCAAGTAATAACACGTGCACCCCTAGTCCCAATAGGTGGAATAGGTGAATGGGTAGGTGCAGCGACGTGCGGCGAGTTAGAGCGTGTTCGGCTCCTGAAAGGGGATGTCGATGATGAGTCTTCTGATGGATCGGTGTCATCAGAGGTCACAAATATCCAGTCTGGATGTCCATACCTTTGTAAGTACGCCTCATACTTTATCTGGGGTTTTTCCCTCCTGAGGTTCCCAACAGGATCAGTCTCATCGGTCGGGTGTGCAGGTGCTTTTTCCCGATCAGCCATAGTCTTGTTATCCTGTAAATATTATCATGAGTAATTTGGTTTCTCATAGCTCATGACAATAATGATAATAGTACTAATAGTAGTAGTGATGGCAGTTGTATCAATAACCAATAGTATCATCAAGCAATAACAGACATGAAAGTTTAATTAAAATCAACCTTAGACCATGTTAAGAAAATTCCTGAAGTCATCTACTCCAAAATCACACTTTGAGTTTCGTGTTGGAATTTAGGCGTTCGATAAATTCATGATTACATTGATCAAGTGTAATCATCAAGTTATCCAACCTGCTTACTCCAACACTTACCAAAGCAAGGACAGTCCTAAGGTATCAGGCTTGTAGCCTAGGGTCTACTAAGGTATTCCTGACTTCTTTACAACCTGTGGCTCTGATACCAATCTGTCACACCCCAGGCCCAAGGAGGGTGGGACGTCACAGACTAGCAACATACATGGCAGCGGAAACGAACCATCATAAGAGCACACAAGGAGAGAAATAACATGGCATTACATTTTAATGTCAATTCAGGCTATAACAGTCTAGCCCATCATACAAGAGTACAAATTTATTACATAATCCAAAGTGTTTAACCAACCACAAATAAAATTGTTCAAAATTTTTTCAATTCAAGTAATGCCATGGGTAGTCAATTATAGGTCATCCAAATCTGGTTCTCTAATCAAGCCACTTCAATTAGGGATTAGCTGAAACATGCTCAAAAAGATTTTTTTGTGTCAACTAAAACTTTTGGTGATTTAAGTGCTTAAAGTTTAAAAACAAAAGGACTCTTTCAAGTCCATAAGTTAATTTTAAAACCAAAGCATCATTGTTGTGGGGTCACAATGAACCCTTCACTCAGTCCCGGTTAACCTCTTATGAAGTTGTGTTTAAACCGGTTAACCCTAAGGAAAACTGAGCCTCAAACAGTGCGCCAAACCTGCTGGATGGTGCACCATAGTATCTTATAAAAACCTGTTACATGACAAAAACAATCCCTCAGGATCTCAGTAGGGTTCCCTTCCTACCCGAAAGGCACTGTGTGGGGATTCCCCAAGTAGATCTACCCATATAGGATAAGCGGTTTACACAAGAATTAATGATTGTGATACAGTTAAGAGCAGGTTCAAACATTATCCATAACATATAAGTGTCAAACAACAACACAATTATAGTTATAGTTCAACCAAAGCATGTTTCATCCCAAACCAGTAGCAAAATAGGAACACTAGAACTCACCTTAGGTAAATCAACAGTTCTTCAGTCACAGAAATGACTCAAGTGCTAGCACCCAATGATCAAGATTCAAGTAGTAAGCTATATGTTCTTAGACTAATAGAAGTGCAACTAAGTGTATTTTTATGGTTATAAGCTCACGTGGCTTTGTTTCCTAGAACTTTACGTCGAAAGTTTCCTTTTTAGGAAAGTTAGGGTATTTGGCATGTGAATCACAAGTTCTTATGATTCTTATAAGTGTGTCTATATAGTAATAAGTTTAATAATAGTTTCTGGTCATATAATTACTGAAATTGAGTTATATTTGCAGGATTTACACTTTGATTCCTCAAGTTTCATAATTTAAAGTTTTTACCCCAAAGTTGCATTCTTTCCATTTCTTGACCCAAATATAGGCCTTATTAGTTACTAGGGGTTTTTATATTAACTTTAGGCTTATTTAAACTTATTATTATCAAATTTTATCTTAAGAGGTTTAAAACACAAAATTCAAGTTAACGGTTATAGTAAAACCAAAGCATTTAACAGTTTCTTTTAAATCCTTCTGTTTTCATCCAATTAACGTTTTAACATTTTTTAATGACTTATAATAAGATGTCAAAATATTTTTTTGCGATGTTTTGACTAAGAACTTCATTTTTACGATTTACCCGTTAAAACCCGTTTTTACACATTACCGAACGTCAGAATACGTTTTAATTCATGTTTTCACCTATTTCTTGACTCAATGTCTCTAACTTACTGAAATATTTTGTTCTTCATAGATTTCAAGTCTCTTTTATTATTTTCAAGATGTTACCCAAAAATTACCGGGTTAAGTCTCGTTTTTAACATTTAATTCCATTTAATCATGAGTTTAACCCAAATATCATCAAATCTGACCATTATGCCCATGATTTTTATGTTAGAGCCTGGAATTATTTTTAATATGATAATTTCCTTTTTTTTCTATTTTTAAGAGATTTTCCTATTTTTTTCGTGCTTCCAAACAAGTCCATTTTGTTCCCTAGTTCTTTCTTTTCAATTTCCAGCCATATCACTAACTTAGAACATTTAATATTTCCCAAACCTATTGAAATCATATCAAAACTATCAGATCTAACATGTAACACATATATGTTGCTCTTACTAGGTGATTTGCACCATTTACACATGTGTAAACCTTATAGATCATACACAAACATCACCTAATCATTTTGTAGCTTTCAAGCAGGTTTTTATGTTCTTCATAAACTGTTTTTAAGCAGGTTTCAATACTTGGTTGGGTGGGTTTTCAAACATGTACATAGATGGTGTTCTTTCATGTAAAAAAGGGTTTTCTAGGTGTTAACTTGTGTTCCAACCAATGATTTACCAACTTATCATGATGTATACCTCGTGTGATGTTAAGAGCTCATCAAGAACAAGTTCTAAGCCGTAAGATTCTGCTAGAAACAAGAAAATAAGGGTTTTGGAAGTTTATTGATATAAAACACAAGAAACAACTTGATTCGGGTGTGTTAATGCTTACCCTTTGAATGGACCATGAGTTTGAGAGTTTAGGGGTCTAGAATCGATGACGATCTTCAAACAAAGACTAGAGTTCCTTGTTCTTGCAAGAACCATGTACAAAGGTCCCTCAAATGACACCTTCTTGCTTGTATGGAGCTTAAACAAGGTTGAATCTCTTGCGTTCTTATTGTTTTGGCTGAAAAATGAAGGGAGTGTGTGTGTGTGTTTTGGGTTCTTGGCCGAGAGGGAGAGGGAGAGCATTGTATGAAGTGTTTGAAAGTGGGTTTCCATGTATGGGATAGTGTAGAGAGGTGGAAGAGTGTGGGAGTGGGTTTGTAGAGTTCAAGGAAGAAGGGGATTGGGGAGAAGGGGGGCGGGCGAGAGGTATGGATGTGTGGGATTTTTTATTATTATTTTTTTGTAATTTAATTATGTAGTATAGTTTCGTTATGTAGTATAGTATTATAGATGATACTTCCTAGTTAAGCTTTTTTAAATTTTAGATGTGTATGTATATAATTAATTCATGAATTATGTGTGTGTACACATAAATAATTGTTTTCAGTTCGATTCTAATATTTTGACATGTTTAATTGTATTTTCAGAATGTTAAATTATTCTATTCTAAGGCAAGACTTAAAGTGTCATCTAGGGAAAAATTGAACACATATTAATAATCATGGAAATAACAAAGTAATAGTAATAATAACACTACTCGTATTAATAGTAGTAGCAATAATTATTGGAGGTCAAAGTTTAGAATGTTGACCTCGGGGTCAGTTGTTATAGCAGTCATAGCTTTCTGATCTATGTCTTTTCTTTTTCCCTCTTCTTCAGAGTAGTCAGCCACTTCCTTTAGAATCATGCCACCTGCAGCAGCAGCCGTAGAAGTGCATGGAATGTAAGTACCTGTGGTAGCAGACTCCCACATCCTACTGTCTTATGACTTGATGAAACCTTCCATTCTTAAATACCAGGTATCAAAATCATCAGGAGTGATCAGTGGGGACTTTAGCATGTGAAAGGATCTCAGCATCTAGCTTGATCAATTAGATTGGATTTGCAGCGGAATAGTATACAAATTAGAACAAACAAGCAAGAACACACAAGATATAGCAATGGAACAGTACAGTTATAGAGAGAGAGAGAGAATTTCTGCAAAAAGGTGTATTTCATTCAATCACGCGCTTCGACAAGTTTACAATTAGGTCATCTTTCCTTTTATAGGAAAAATGACGTCAGCTGATGTCGCTTGACAGTGACATCTAACCGTTATTACAACAAACTACTGAAAGTAACACAACTACTGAAGATGTCTAACAGCTGACATCTTCTTACAAAAGGCAAGTGTTAAACTACTACAACTACTGAAAAGAAACTACTGAAACTACAAAGTCTGAAGAACATGCTCTTCCGACGTTTTATAAAGTACGGAAACATAAAAGAAAACTACTGAAAAGAAATTACTGAAAGGAAACCATCACAATAACTGAAGAATACATCTTCAGCTGTTGTGACAAACTCTGAAGGCTTCAGTACTTGACTTCAGACTTGAACTTTAGTTGTTGTCATCAGCTGATGTCTTCAGTTGTTGTCTTCAGCTTTGTCTTCAGTTGTTGTCTTTAGTCTTTGTACTTCAGCTGATGTCTTCAGTCTTTGTACTTCAGCTGATGTCTTCAGTCTTTGTACTTCAGCTGATGTCTTCAGTCTTTGTACTTCAGCTGATGTCTTCAGTCTTTG
>BJCO01439356.1:0-21604 GCA_018326465.1 Flaveria floridana | reverse complement strand
TGGGATGGCATTCTTTTGTTAGATGCTTTTGTGATGTAATACAGCAATAGATATTTTGTGATTGATGTACATTGTATTAACTGGCAAAAGCATTTACTTTAAATTGAAAGTAAAAATTTAATGTTTCCGCTGCATGGTTTTTAATAAGTTAATGTAGATATATGTTTTATGTGCGATGATAGGCCAGCTGTGAGGTGCCCGGGAACGGGGCCTTACAGTATTTAATCAAGGGTGGCTGACACGATATTCCATCATCATCATTCTCTTCTTTTTTTATATTTTTTTAAAGATTTAATATATAAACATATGTATCCATACAAAATATTAAATGTAAATAATTGTAAGACTAAGTCTAGATCAAAATCTTGCAAATACGCGAGTAATTATCGACTTATATACGTACGATGTAATATATATATATATATATATATATATATTTATTATTAAGTTTATAGATACATGTATTTACCTGGGTTTTGACCGGGTGTAACAGTCTCCCCTCATTTAAGAAATTTCGTCTTTTACACTGCAGTATACATTCCGGGTTTTAATTTTAAAACAAATGAGGGTACTTTTGTTGCATTTGGTCCTGCCATTGCCAAGTGAATTCAGGTCCTCGCTTAGAGTTCATCTAACCTTTCTAGCTTAATTTGACTTCGTCTGAGCTTCTGAATCTTCCAGTCTAGAATCTCTATAGGTTCTTCGACAAAGTGAAGCTTATCGTCGATATATACCTCATCCGATGGAATGATCAGTGATTCGTCAGACATACATTTCTTTAAATTGGACACATGGAATACATTATGCACATCTCCAAGCTCTCCTGGCAGTTTGAGTCGGTAGGCAACTTGTCCAATTCGCTCCACAATCTCAAATGGTCCAATGAATTGGGGGTTAAGCTTTCCTCGTTTACAAATCTCATAACTCCCCTCCATGGGTAGCTTCTTATCTTTTTCTAATTTGGCTAATCTTATTGGTTGTTTCCTGTATGATTTCTAGTCCAGTCAGTTGTCTTTCTCCAACGTCTGCCCAACATAAGGGAGAACGACATTTTCTCCCGTACAATGCCTCAAATGGGGCGGCTTTAATGCTTGTGTGATAGCTATTGTTATATGAGAACTTGACTAATGGTAAGTGAGTGTCCCAATTCCCACTGAAGTCAATCACACATGCCCTTAATAAATCCTCCAATGTCTGAATGGTCCTCTCGCTTTGACCGTCTATTTGGGGATGATATGTTGTACTCATGTCTAATCGTGTCCCCATGGCTTCATGTAAGGATTGCCAAAATCTCGAGGTAAACCGACCGTCTCAATCTGAGATGATCGATATCGGTACGCCATGCCTTAACACAACTTCCTTGATATACAAGTTTGCTAACTTAACCATATTGTACGTTTATTTCATGGGTAGGAAGTGTGCAAACTTGGTCAAACGGTCGACTATTACCCAAATCGTATCATGTCCGTTTGTCATTCTGGGTAGTTTTGTTATAAAATCCATGGCTATACACTCCTATTTCCACTTTGGGATTACTGGTTGTTGCAGAAGTCCATACGGCCTTTGGTGTTCTGCTTTGACTTTCGAACAAGTCATGCACTTGCTCACATAGGTTGCTATGCTACCTTTCATGTTGGACCACTAGTAGTATTCTCTTATTTCGCGATACATCTTATTTGACCCCGGATGAATTGAGTACCTTGACTTATGAGCTTCCTCTAGGATTACCTTGCGTAGTTCTCCAACTTTTGGAACCCATAGCCGGTTCGCAAAATGCATCAAATTCTCAAAATCTGGAATTAGTTGTTTGATGATTCCTCACAGGTCTTCCTTTGTTAGGTTCTCACCCTTTAATGCCTTGGTCTGAGCTTTGCATATCTGAGTGGTGAGATTTGATTGTATTGTCAATTCCAATGCTTGCACATGTAAGGGTTTTTCTCTTTCCTTTCTACTGAGTGCATCCGCAACTGCATTGGCTTTCCCTGGGTGATATCGAATGTCATAGTCATAATCATTCAATAACTCAACCCACCGACGTTGCCTCATATTCAACTCCTTCTGATTAAGAATATGTTGCAAGCTTTTGTGATCAGTGTATACTAGACATTTGGTTTCGTATAGTTAATGTCTCCATATTTTTAGAGCAAAAACTATAACTCCTAGCTCCAAATCATGGGTAGTGTAGTTCTTTTCATGCACTTTTAATTGTCTTGATGCGTAAGCAATCACCTTGTCCTTCTGTATTAGCACGCATCCAAGGCCCATACGTGAAGCATCACAATAACTACAAACCCATCCCTTCCGGTAATGACAAGATAGGTGCACTACACAACTTTTGCTTCAACACTGGAATGCTTCCTTCTGATCACTGCCCCACTCGTATTTCTGGTCCTTTTGGATCAATAGAGTTAAAGACTGAGCTATTTCGGAGAAATTTTTGATAAATCTGCAGTAGTATCCAACTAATCCTAAGAATTGCCGCACTTCCATTGGAGTCTTAGGTGCTTCCCAATTCTTTATTGCTTTGATTTCTACGGGGTCTACATGAATTCCTTCTTTATTTATTACGTGCCCGAGGAAATGAACTTCTCGCAACCAGAACTCACATTTTGAAAATTTTGCAAGCTTTTACTTTTTTAACATTTCCAAGATTAGTCATAGGTGATGCTCATGGTCTCCTTGGGATTGTGAGTATACTAGGATATCATCAATAAATACTATTACAAATTTATCCAAGTAAGGCTTGCAAACTCTATTCATGAGATCCATGAACACTGTTGGTGCGTTAATTAATCCAAATGGCATCACTAAAAACTCATAGTGGCCGTAGCGAGTTCTGAAGGTTGTTTTCGGATCGTCTTCCTCTGCTATCAACAGCTGATGGTAACTGGATCACAAATCAATCTTTGAGTAGTAGCTGGATCCTTGTAGTTGGTCGAACAGATCATCTATTCTTGGTAATGGGTATCGATTCTTTATGGTGAGCTTATTTAATTCTCGATAATCGATGTACATTATAAAAGATCCGTCCTTCTTTTTGACAAATAGTACTGGCGCTCCCCATGGGGAAAAACATGGCCGGATAAATCCCTTATGTAGCAATTCCTGTAATTGTTTTGACAACTCTTGCATTTCATAGGGTGCTAGTCGATATGGTGACGAGCAACGGGGGCTGCTCCGGGTACCAGTTCTATTCGAAATTCGATCTGTCGTTATGGAGGTAATCCTTGTAAATCCTCGGGAAATACTTCTAGGTATTCTCGCACAACAGGAATATCCTTGATCTTTCGTTCCTCTCTATTTATGTTAGTGGCCTTCACGAGGAAAGCCAAGTATCCTTTGTTAAAGTATTCATAAGCCCTTATAACGTTGACAACTTTTGGGGAAGGCTTCCCTTTGTCGCCTTACACGATCAGAATTTTACCACTGGAAGTCGGCAACCGAATAATTTTCTCAGAACAAACGACTTTGGTATGGTTTCAAGAGAGCCAATCCATTCCAACAACGACATCAAAGCTTCCGAGTGTAAAATCTAACAGATCGATGTTGAATGGATGGTCGTTAAGTCGTATGGTATAGCTCTTGATCACATTATCAGATTCTATTTTCTTTCCATTAGCTAATTCAATTATATATTTCTTATTCAACTTGAAAGGCTTCTTTCCTAGTAACAGTTCAAATTCTTTTGACATGAAGCTTAAATCGGCATTAGTATCAGACAATACGGATGCATATTGATTATTAATAAGAAACGTACCATTAACAACCGATGGTTCCTGGCGTGCTTCATTCGCATTCATCTCAAAAGCTCGACCCCTGGCCTTGACTTCTCCCAACTTAGGACAATCTCTCTTGAAATGTCCTAGGTTTCCACATTCGAAACAAGCCTGACTATTCCTTACCATCTTCTCGATAGGTTTAGACCTGCAATTTTGACTTAGGTGGCCAAATCTCTTGCAGCGTGAGCAGATTCAACATTCACCGTTATGAGAGTACCCTCACTTGTTACATCTCCTCGGCAGTCCTCGATCCTCCCTGGTGTCACTTGAGGTTGCTGCGTACGCCTTCCCAGGTCCTTGCTTAAAACTTTTTTTGTTGCTTCTCATATCTTTAGGATTTCCTTTCCATTTCCTCTTTCCATCATACGGTCTCCTTTCAGTTTCAACAACCTTTTTCTCGGTCTCCCCTACCTTCTTGCTAGCTTCTCCCTTTTTACCTAGCACTCCACTATGCACCATATCGTCGATTAGAGTGTGAGCAATGGTTATCACACTCTGAATGGTGGTAGGGTTAGATGCTGTAACACTACTTCGGATTTGTGGTGCTAATCCCCATATGTACCTCTCAATTCATACATATTCTGGTGTAACCATTTAAGGCACTAATCTTGCAAGATCATTGAACCTGGATGTATATGCTTGGATTTCAGCACCCTCCATTGTAAGATTCCAGAATTCCATCTGAATTTTCTACAGCTCACTTCACGGGCAGTACTCGCGAAGCAACATTTCTTTCAACTGCTCCCAAGAGAGTTCATAAGCATTTGTGTCACCCAAAATCTGGCGTTAGGAATTCCACCAAGATAATTCTGTATCTTGGAAGGAGCAGGTCGCATGCTTCACATTTTGATCATCGGAGCAATTGCTGATAGCTATGACGGTCTCCATCCTCTCAATCCATCGAACAATGTCCAATGGTCCTTCCGCACCGGTGAAAGTTCTTGGATTACACTGTTGGAATGTCTTATACGAACATCCCAATATCTGACCACCAATTGAATTTCTAGGGTTTCCATTAGATCCGAAGCCATTATTACCACCCATGCCAATACCACTGCCAGAACCATTATTCGATCCATTTCCTATTCTGTTTCCGAGGTTATGATTTGCTCTTCTATACTCTGCCTAAGCCTGTGGCTATGTTGGCATCATGCTGCTCTAGAGCTGTCTTGACATGCTACGCTATTAGTTGAGCTAGCTCTTTCGCAGTTATGGGCAGGTTGGCGTTTCGGCTTGACGATGTAGTTCGTGTTCTAGGTGGCATACCTTGTTACTGTCACGTAAAACAGATAATGGTTTAAGAATGGTATGATCTTAATGCATTGATATGATTTATTGATTAACCTCAGATACGACTACGTGGTCATTTCTATTATATATAGAGCAAACACTACGACACCCAACTCCAGATCGTGTGTTGTGTGATTCCTTTCATGCTCGTTCAATAATCTGGACGCATAAGCAATCACCTTTCTCCGCTGCATTAACACACATCCAAATCTTAACACGAGGCGTCACAATAGACTACAAAGTCCTCAGTTCCCTCTAGTAGGGCATGGATAGGTGCGCTGCACAATTTTTATTTTAATATATTAAAGGCTTCATCTTGTTCTTTTCCCCACTCATATGTTGTATCATTCTTGGTTAAAGCAGTTAGTGGTTGTACTTTTCGAGAGAAATCCTTGATAAACCTCCTGTAGTAACCAGCCAAACCAAGAACTTGTCTGATCTCTGTAGGAGTTTCTGGAATCTTCCAGTCCTTGACAACCTCTATTTTTGCTGGATCCACCTGGATTCCATCTTTATTTATTATGTGCCCAAGGAACTGGATTTCACGCATCCAAAACTCGCATTTGGAGAATTTTATGTATAGTTGGTCGTTCTTGAGTAGTTCAAGGATTAATCAAATATGCTTCTAATGATCTTCTTTGCTTCGAGAGTAGATCAAAATATCATCGATAAACACGATCACGAACTTGTCTAGGTATGGGAGACACACACGGTTCATGAGGTCCATGAATGCTGCTTGCGCGTTAGTCAATCCGAAAGGCATGACTAGGTATTCATGGTGCCTATATCTGATCTGAAGGCTGTCTTGGAGATGTCCTCTTCCTTTATCTTTAGTTGGTGGTACCCCGATCGCAAGTCTATCTTAGAAAAATAGCTAGTTCCTTGTAAGTGATCGAATAAGTCATCGATTCTGCGAAGAGGATATCGGTTCTCTATGGTAAGCTTATTCAACTCCCGATAATCGATGCACATTCTTAGGGTTCCATCTTTATTTTTGAAAAATAGCACTGGAGCACCCCATGGCGAAACACTGGGTCGTATAAACCCCTTATCAAGTAACTCTTAGATCTGTAGCATCAGCTCCTTCATTTTAGGCGGAGCGAGTCGATAAAGTGCTTTGGCTACAGGACCGACACCAGGTACCAAATCTATCTGGAATTCAACTTGTCGGGTCGAAGGGAGTCCATGTAAGTCTCCAGGAAATACTTCCAAGTACTCGAACACCACAGGTATGTCTTTAATCTTTTGTTCTCCTTTCGCACTCATCACATAGATTATGAACGCTATGTGTCCTTTCTTGAGGCTTTTGGTAGCCTTTAGGTGAGATATCATGGGACACAGTGGGTGGTTTATCTTTCCATGGACTACTAACGTCTCCCCATTGGCTAAAGGTATCTTAATCAAATGCTCGTCACACACGATTTCAACCCTATTCCTAGCTAACCAATCCATTTCTACCACCACGTCAAAACCTCCTAATTTAATAGGCATTAAGTGTATACCAATTGAATTACCCTCTAGGACCAATTTGCAATCTTTGATGATTTTGTTAGTTTCTATTACATTATCGTCAGCCAATTCTATGGTAAATGTATCAGTTAAGGTATAGGTTGCCAAATCAATCAAAGGCCTAAAGGTATTGGAAACAAAACTAGCAGTTGCTCCAGTATCAAATAGAATGGTTGCAGGATGGTTGTTTATGAGAAACGTACCATTCACCACATCAGGTTCTTTACGTGCATCGTTCAGATCCATCTTGAGTGCTCTTCCCTTGGGTTTGTTAGGTCTGGTATCTTTGTCTCTTGCCAGCTTGGGACACTTATTCCTCATGTGTCGGATCTCCACACTCATAACATTGTTTCCTTGACGCATACATGCAATCCTTAATTAAATGACCAGTTCGCTTGTACCTAAAATAGGGAATTGGGTTGCACTCTCCCTGATGGTGCAGTTTGAACTTGTTGCATCAAGGACTTGTGCCTAAGTATAACCTTCAAGCCTTTCCACCTTGGTCATTACGCCTTACCATTTCTCCAGACCTCTTGCTTGAACTACCACTGCTGCCAACCCCCTTCCTAGTATCAATCCACTTCTTTTTCTCAACCATCGCCTTCTTCCTATCCTCAGTCTTCACATGTTCAGTCCAACCAGCTCTGACTAGGTCATCAGTCAGGCAACTAGTGAAATGGACTGCAGCTTGTGGGGTTGTGGGCTTGGAAGAACGGACCATGCCTCTAACCCTAGGGTCTATCCGCATATGAAGCGGGCTGCTCCCTTTGTTTCTCGCATCACCAGGTGTGGCACCAATCGGGACAAGGCCAGGAAATGGTTGATGTACTCCGTGTAATTTAGGCCTTTCATCTCTAAACTCAGAAATTCAAACTCCAGCTTTTCTAATTGGTTAGTTCGGCAGTACAGGTTAGTTATTAAATCTCTGAATTTGCTCCAATTCATCTGACCGGCTACATTCCTTCCTCTAGGCTGTATAATGGTTTTCCATTATTCCAGTGCGGGTCCCTTGAGTTATTGGGAAGCAAACCTCACCATGTGCTCAAGCTTGCACTAGCTGATGTCTAGTACAGCCTCGATCTCATCCAGCCATATGTAAGTCTCAATTGCACCCTTGGTGCCATAGAAGTCTTTTGGTTTGTAGGCCATCAATGTTTTGTAGGAACACCCATTCCTTATCTCTTTGGTGTCCTCGTTGTTGCCTTCAGCATTCTCAGGTCCATCAGTTCCGGTTGCATTCCCCCGATCTGTGTTAATCTGGGCAATAATTATTAGGATGACATTTTCCATTTGCTGGGTCACTAGATTGGCAATTGTTTTATCATTTTCATGGTTAACATTGCCTCCACATGGGGTTCTAGGTGGATTAGGTGGTTGATTCCCTGTTTGCCTTACTTCCTCGTGTTGACCTCTAGCAGCTCCTCGTCTTCCGGCAAGAGTTCCTTGTCTAGGAGGCATTCTTATAGCACCATAGATAAATTCATTTAGTATCACATACATTTTGGTTTCAATTACCCCATTATGTCGGATTTACCTTATTAGTCATGCTAACTATCAACACAGATGCACAATGCACATAATACGACACAAATATATGTTGATTTCTTCAATTACATAAGATAATTCATTCATAGAACACAGTTCAAGTTTCATAACATTACATTTAACAATTTAATTCAAATCACCCAGCAACATAACATCAATAGTAATAGCTTCCTAGATAGTTTAAACATAGCATCAATCAACCAAGATAGTAATAGTGTCATAGTTTCACAAATTTGAAGGTGCCATCACCCCCATATAATAATAATAGTTTCTGAAGTAGATAAATAAAACAGTTTCTTCAAATAGTCTCAAAGCCTACTGCCAGGTAGCCTATCATCACCACCTCATCACTACCACTTCTTCTTCAACCACCCAAACCATCCTGAGCTCTTCTTCTTCCATTCTTGCTCTAAACGTTACACGCTATGGGACGCCATCATTGCCTAAAACTTGGCAGACTGTGAGGTTCGAGTGGCGTGCTGGAGGGTCAGCTTTTGATGTTGGATGGTATTCAGTATCTCACTCAAGGTGGGGTCGGAAGGTCCAAAGTCACTAGCCCGACGGCTTGATTGGGAGTACGGATCACCGGCAAGTACACTAGGTCCATCGTATAATCTACGCCTAGGTGGCATCCAGTACTCGTCATGGGGAAGGAGCCTAGGTGGGTCGATCACAGGAGGTGCTGCTTCAGGGTCCTTATACGAGGAGGTGGAGGAGGAGGCATCCTAAAAGAGACGGAAGGTCCAGGTCTAGCACTCTTTCTAGGTTGAGTGATAACACGTGCGCCCCTATTCCCAATAGGTGGAATAGGTGAGTGGGTAGGTGCTACGACATATGGTGAGTTGGAGCGCGTTTGGCTCCTGGCTGGAGTGGTTGATGAAGAGTCTTATGATGGCTCAGTGTCATTAGAGGTTACAGATATCCAGCCCGGATGTCCACATCTTCGTAAGTATGCCTCGTACTCGGTCTGGGGCTTAGCCTCCTGAGGTTCCCAATAGGAGTAGTCCCGTCAGTCGGGTATGTAAGTGCATTTCCCTTATCAGCCATGGTCTTGTTTCCCTGTAAAAATTATCATGAGTAATTTTGTTTCTCAGAGCTCATGACAATAATAGTAATAGTACTAGTAATAGTAGTGATGGTAGTAGTATCAATAAGTAGTAGTATCATCAAGCAGTAGTGTCAATAAGTAGTAGTATCATCAAGCAGTAGTGTCAATAAGCAGTAGTATCATCAAGCAGTAGTGTCAATAAGCAGTAGTATCATCGAGTAGTAACATGCATGTAAGTTCAATTAAGTATTAGGTTTAGACTATGATAAGAAGATTCCCTAAATCATCTACCCAAATTTCACACTTTGAGTTTCATGCTAGAATTTATGCGTCCGATAAATTCATGATTACGTTCATCAAGTGTAATCATCAATTTATCCAACCCGCTTACTCCAAAATTCACCAAAGCAAGGATAGTCCTAAGATATCAGGGTTGTAGCCTAGGGTCTACTAAGGTATTCCCGATTTCTCTACAACCTGTGGCTCTGATACCAATCTAACATACCCTAGGCCCAAGGAGGGTGGGACGTCATAGACTAGCAACATACATGGCAGCCAAAACAAACCATCACAAGAGCGCACAAGGAGAGAAATAAAATGGCATTACATGATTAAAGTCAAACTGGGCTGTGACAGTTTAGTCCATCATACATAAAACAAATTCATTACATAAATCCAAGTGTTTTATCAACCATAATTCAAATTGTTCAAAGTGTTTCAAATTCAAGTAATGCCAAGGGTAGTCATATTTCTAGTTCATCCAAGTCCAGTTCTCCAATCAAGCCACTTCCATTAGGGATTACCTGAAACATGCTTAAAAAGATTTTGTGTCAACTAAAAAGTTGGTGAATTCAAGTGCTTAAAGTTCAAAAACAAAAGAACTCTTCAAAGTCCATAGATTAAATTTTAAAATCAATGTATCTTTGTTATGGGGTCACAATCAACCCTACACTCAGTCCCGGTTAGCCTATTCTAAAGTTGTGTTTAAACCGGTTAACCCTAAGGAAAAACTGAACCCCAAATAGTGTACCATATCTGCTGAATGGTTCACCTTAGTATCTTATAAAACTTGCTACATGACATAAACGATCCCTTAGGATCTCAGTGGGGTACCCTTCCTGTCCGGAAGGCACTATATGTGGGGGATTCCCCAAGTAGATCTACCCATATAGGACAAGCGGTTCACATAAGAATTAATGATTGTGATACAATTAAGAGCAAGTTCTAACAATATCCACAACTTATAAGCATTATACCATAGCACAATAATAAATTCAATTCAACAAAGCATGTTTCATCCCAAATCAATAGTAAAAAGGGAACACTAGAACTCACCTTAGGTAAATCACAGTTCTCTTCATAAAAATGATTCAAGCCCTAGCACCCTATGAACCAGATGCAAGTAGTAAGCCATAAGTTCTTAGACTATTGGAACGGTGTTAAGTGTCTTTTATAGTTGTAAACTCACGTGGCTTTGTTTCTTAAAAAGTTTGCGTCAAAGTTTCCTTTTTAGGAAAGTTAGGGTTTTGACATGTGAATCACAAGTTTTGGTAATTTCCTATGAGTGAAATTGCACTACATTTAGTTTAATAATAGTTTCTAGTCATAAAGCTACTGAATTTTGGTTGTCTTTTCTAGAATTTGCACTTTGGTCCCTCAAGTTTCAAATATTACACTTTTACCCCCAAAGTTGTATTCTTTCCATTTCTTGAGTCAAATATGGTCCTTATTAGTTTCTAAGGGTATTTATATTGTATTTTGTACTCATTTCAACTTATCATTTCCAGATTGATCCTTGAGGCATTTACAAATCCAAATTTCTGTTAACGGTTATGGTAAAACCGATGTTTTTTTACAGTTTGTTTTAAATCCTTTTGTTTTTACCCAAATATCATTAAACATGATTTAATGACTTATAATAAGTCTAATAAGCTATCAAAATATGTTTTTGGGTTCTCTTGACTAAAAACTCCATTTTTAAAGATTTACTCGTTAAAACGCGTTTTTACCTGGAACTAAACGTCCGAATATGTTTAAATTTTAGTTTTCACATATTACTTGACTAGGTGTCTCTAAATTACTAAAATATTTTGTTATTTGTCTCTAACTTACTGAAATATTTTGTTATTTATGGATTTCAAGTTTCTTTAATGATTTTTAAGATGATACACAAAATCTACCAGGTTAAGTCCCGTTTTTAACGTTTAACCCCTATTTTCTCATAAGCTTTTCGCAAATATCATCAAATCAGACCATTTTACCCATTATTTTTATATTAGAGCCTGGAATTCTTTTTAATATGGAAATTTCCTTTATTTTTTTATCTTTTGAATGATTTTCTCCTTTTTCGGGTTTCAAACAAGTCCATATTGCTTCTTAGTTCCTTATTTTTGCACAACCAGCCATATAATCATATTAGAACTTTTTAAATAACCGAAAACTATGGAAAAACAAATCATAATTCTCTGATCTAACATGTATCACATATATGCTGCATTTACATGATGCTTTACAATATTTACACTAGTGTAAATCCTATAATTCATACCCAATCATCGGCTAACCATTTTGTAACTTTCAAATCAGATTTTTAAGGTGTTCATGACCTGTTTTTGAGCAGGTTTCAAAACTTGGTTGGGTGGGTTTTTCAAACATGTACAAAGATGGTGTTATTTCATGTAAAAAGAGGGTTTTCTAGGTGTCAATTTGTGTTCTAACCAATGATTTACCAAATGATCATAATGTATACCTCTTGTGATGTTAATAGATCCTCAAGATCAAGTTCTAAACCGTAAGTTTCTGTTAGACACAAGGAAGTGAGATTTTTGGTAGATTATAGAGGGAAATCATAAGATATAACTTGGTACGGGTATGTTGAGGCTTACACTTTGGATACACCATGAGTTTGAGAGTTTAGGAAGTCTAGAACTGATGATGATGCTTGAACAAAGGCTGGAGTACCTTGTTCTTGCAAGAACCGTGTACAAGGGTCCCTCAAATGGCACCTTCTTGCTTGTATAGAGCTTGAATGAGGTTGAATCTCTTGTGTTCTTGTTGTTTTGGCTGAAAAATGTAGTGAGTGTGTGTGTTTTTCAGTGGTGAAGGCCAAGAGAAGTGAGAGGGAGGTGAGGGAGTTTGAATGGGGTCAAATGTTACATGTATGGGTAGTGGTGGAGAGGTTGTGTGTGGTTGTGGTTGTGTAAGTAGGAAAAAGGGGAAGAGATTAGGCGGTGAGGGGGCAGCCGAGAGGTGGGTGGTGGTGTTCTTTTATTAGTTTTTTGTAATTTAATTATGTATTATAGTTTTGTTGTGTAGTGTAGTATTTTGGGTGATAGTTTCTAGTTAAACGTTTTTAAGTTTTAGATGTGGATGAATATAATTAATTCATGAATCATGTGTGTATACACAAAATTAATTGTTTTCAGTTTAGTTCTAACATTTTGACGTGTTAAGTTTTCAATTTTAGAACGTTAAATTATCTTATTCTAAGGCAAAACCTAACGTAGCATCTAGGAAATTAAACACATAATAATAATCATAGAAAGAAATCAAATAATAATAATAATTATATTATAAATATTAATAATAGTAGCAATAATTGTTGGAGGTCAAATTTTAGAATGTTGACCTCGGGGTCGGTTGTTACATTCTTCCACCATTTAGAAAAGTTCGTCCCGAAATTTAGCTTCGATTATGTTTCCAAACGGGTGGGCTTGAAAAGGTGCGGATATTCCCTCCTCATCTCGTCTTCATGCTCCCAAGTGAATTCAGGTCCTTGTTTGGAGTTCTACCTTACCTTCACTTTGGGTATATGGCTTCACCTAAGCTTTTTGACCAGTCGATCGCTAATCTCTATGGGCTCCTCAACAAAGTTTAACTTTTTATTGATTTTGGCTTCCTTCATGGGCAACTCTAAGGTTTTGTCCACTAAGCACTTCTTCAGATTTGACACATGAAAAGTGTAATGTATGTAGCTCAGCTCTTGAAGAAACCTGAGCTGGTATGCTACCGGACCAATTCTTGTTGATATCTCCAATGGTCCAATATATCTTGGGCTTAATTTGCCCTTCTTGCCGAATCTCACAGTTCCCTTCCATGGTGCGACTTTTAACATTACTTTATCACCTACTTGGAACTCCAGGGGCTTCCCCCTTCTGTCTCCATCATGATGTCGGGTCCCATCACTTGGTTGTCACCAACCTCGTTCCAATTCAATAATGACCGACACTTCCTACCATATAGGGCTTCGTAAGGGGCTGCTTTGATGCTTGTGTGGTAGCTGTTGTTGTAAGAGAACTCCTCTAAGGGAAGGTGATTGTCCCAACTTCCACCAAAGTCAATCACACAAGCTCTTAGCATGTCTTCCAGGGTCTGAATGGTTCTCTCACTTTGCTCGTCGGTTTGAGGGTGGTAAGCGATGCTTAGATCAAGACGGGTTCCTAAAGCCTGATGGAGAGATCTTCAAAATCACGATATGAAGCCACTCTCGCGGTCTGAGATGATCGAGAGTGGCACTCGATGCCGACTTACTATTTAATTAATGTACATTTGAGCTAACTTTGACAAATCATAGTCCTCTCGAACTGGTAAGAAGTGGGCTGACTTGGTAAGCCTATCTACAATTACCCATATAGCATCATACCCACGAAAGGTCCTTGGCAGTCCTATAACAAAATCCATGGTGATACTATCCCATTTCTACTCGGGAATTTCAGGTTGTTGTAGACTTGCTGACGGTTTCTGGTTCTCAGCTTTTACA
Organism: Flaveria floridana; assembly: GCA_018326465.1. Taxonomy (NCBI): domain Eukaryota; kingdom Viridiplantae; phylum Streptophyta; class Magnoliopsida; order Asterales; family Asteraceae; genus Flaveria; species Flaveria floridana. The sequence goes on along the minus strand of BJCO01439356.1, from coordinate 7,674 downwards.
ATGGCACACGTCAGACATTTTCCCATATAGGTGGCAACTGATCTTTAAATTTCGGGCCACAGAATAGAGGCTTAATATCTTGATACATCTTGTCGCTTCCCGGGTGAATTGAGTATTTAGATTTGTCGGCTTCATCTAGAATCACCTCTCTAAGTCCTCCATTCTTTGGTACCCATATTCTATCTTCATACTTGTATAATACATCATTGCTTATTACCAAACACTTCTCCACTCCTGTTAACAACTCATCAACCAGTTTTCCCCTTTTAGAGCTTCCTCTTGTGCCTCTTTTAGTCTAGTGACAAGGCTAGTGTACACACTCATCCTTAAGGCATGAACACAAAGGGTTTTTTCCCTTTCCTTTCTGCTCAGGGCATCTGCCACTACATTTGCCTTTCCTGGATAGTAGCGGATCTCACATTCATAATCGCTTAGTAATTCTACCAATCTCCTTTGACGCATGTTCAACATCTTCTGATCAAGGATATGCTGCAGGCTTTTGTGATCAGTGTAAATATAACACTTAGTGCCATAGAGGTAGTGTCTCCATATTTTGAGAGCAAACACTACGATACCCAAATCCAGGTCCTGTGTTGTGTAATTCCTTTCATGCTCGTTCAACAATCTGGACACACAAGCGATCACCTTTTTCCACTGCATCAACACACATCCAAATCCTTGACGCGAGGCGTCATAATAGACTACAAAGTCTTCGGTTCCCTCTGGTAGGGTAAGGATAGGTGCGCTGCACAAATTTTCCTTTAATAGATTAAAGGCTTCATCTTGTTCCTTTCCCCACTCATATGTTGTACCATTCTTGGTTAAAGCAGTTAGTGGTTGTACTGTTTGAGAGAAATCCTTGATAAACCTGTTGTAGCAACCAGTCAAACCAAGAAATTATCTGATCTCTGTAGGAGTTTCTGGAATCTTCCAGTCCTTGACAACCTCTATTTTTACTGGATCCACCTGGATTCCATCTTTATTTACTATGTGCCTAAGGAACTGGATTTCACGCATACAGAACTCGCATTTGGAGAATTTTGCATATAGTTGCTCATTCTTGAGTAGTTTATGGATTAATTGAAGTTGATTCTCATGATCTTCTTTGCTTCGAGAGTAGATCAAAATATCATCAATAAACACGATCACGAACTTGTCTATGTAGGGGCGGCACACACGGTTCATGAGGTGCATGAATGCTGCTGACACGTTTGTCAATCCGAAAGGCATGACGAGGTATTCGTAGTGCCCATATCTAGTTCTAAAGGCTATCTTAGGGATGTCCTCTTCCTTTATCTTCAGTTGTTGGTACCCCGATCCCAAGTCTATCTTAGAAAAATAGCTAGTTCCTTGCAATTGATCGAATAAGGCATTGATTCTGGGAAGAGGATATCGGTTCTTTATGGTAAGCTTATTCAACTCCCGATAATCGATGCACATTCTTAGGGTTCCATCTTTCTTTTTGACAAATAGCACTGGAGCACCCCATGGCGAAACACTGGGTCGTATAAACCCCTTATCAAGTAACTCTTGGATCTGTAGCATCAGCTCCTTCATTTCAGGCGGAGCGAGTCGATAAGGTGCTTTGGCCACAGACACGACACAAGGTACCAAATATATCTAGAACTTGTCGGGTCGGAGGGAATCCTTGTAAGTGTCTAGGAAATACTTCTAAGTACTTGGACACCACAGGTATGTCTTCAATCTTCTGTTCTCCTTTGGTAGTCATCACATAGATTATGAACGCTTTGTGTCCTTTCTTGAGGCTCTTGGTAGCCTTTAGGTGAGATATCATGGGACACAGTGGGTGGTTTCTCTCCCCATGGACTACTAACATCTCCCCATTGGCTAAAGGTATCTTAAGCAAACGCTCGTCACACATGATTTCAGCCCTATTCCTAACCAAAAAATCCATTCCTACCACCAAGTCAAAACCTCTTAATAAAATTGGCATTAAGTCTATACCAATTGAATTACCCTCTAGGACCAATTTGCAATCTTTGATGATTTTATTAGTTTCTATTCTATTACCATCAGCTAATTCTATGGTAAATGTATTAGTTAAGGTGTAGGTTTCCAAATCAATCAAAGGCTTAAAGGAATTGGAAACAAAACTAGCAGTTGCTCCAGTATCAAATAGAATGGTTGCAGGATGGTTGTTTATGAGAAACGTACCGTTCACCACATCAGGTTCTTTACGTGCACCATTCGGATCCATCACAAATGCTCTTCCCTTGGGTTTGTTAGGTCTAGTATCTTTGTCTCTTGCTAGCTTAGGACACTTATTCCTCATGTGTCCTGGATCTCCACACTTATAACATTGTTTCCCCGGCACATACGTGCAATCCTAATTAAATGACCAGTTCGCTTGCACCTAAAATAGGGCATTGGGTTGCACTCTCCCTGATGGTGCAGTTTGCACTTGTTGCATAAAGGACTCGTGCCTAAGTATAACCCCTGAGCCTTTCCACCCTGGTCATTACGCCTTACCATTTCTCTAGACCTCTTGCTTGAACTACCACTACCGCCAACCCCCTTCCTATATCAATCCACTTCCTTTTCTCATCCATCACCTTCTTCCTATCCCTAGTCTTCACATGTTCAGTCCAACCAACTCTGACTAGGTCATCAGTCAGGCTACTGGTGAAATGGAGTGTAGCTTGTAGGGTTGTGGGATTGGAAGAACGGACCATGCCTCTAACCCTAGGGTGGTATCCCCATATGAAGCGGGTTATTCCCTTGGTTTTTATCGTCACCAAGTGTGGCACCAATCAGGATAAGGCTAAGAAACGGTTCATGTACTCCGTGTAATTTTGGCCTTTCATCTCTGAACTCAGAAATTCAGACTCCAGCTTTTCTAATTAGTTAATTAGGCAGTACTTGTTAGTTATTAAATCTCTGAATTCGGCCCAATTCATCTGACCGGCTGCATTCCTTCCTCTATGATGTATAATGGTTTTCCACCATTCCAGTGTGGGTCCCTTGAGTGATTGGGTAGCTAACCTCACCATGTGCTCAACCTTGCACTCGCTGATGTCTAGTACAGCCTCGATCTCATCCAACCATCTGCAAGTCTTAATTGCACCCTCGATGCCATAGAAGTCTTTTGGTTTGCAGGCCATGAATTTCTTGTAGGAACACCTATTCCTTATCTCTTCGGTGTCCTCATTGTCGCCTTCAGCATTCTCAGGTCCATCGGTTCCGGTTGCATTCCCCCGATCTACGTTGATCTTGGCAATGATTGTTGGGATGGCATTCGCAATTTGCTAGGACACTAGATTGGCAATTCTTTCATCATTTTCCTGGTTAACATTCCTTCCACATGGGGTTCCAGGTGGAGTAGGTGGTTGATTCCCTGTTGGCCTTACTTCCTCGTGTTGACCTCTAGCAGCTCCTCATCTTCCGACACGAGTTCCTCATCTAGGAGGCATTCTTATAGCATCATAGATAAATTCATTTAGCATCTCATACATTTTGGTTTCAATTACCCCATTATGTCGGATTTACCTTATTAGTCGCGCTAACTATCAACACAGATGCACAATGCACACAATACGACATAAGTATATGTTGATTTCTTCAATTACAAAGGATAATTCATTCATAGAACACAGTTCAAGTTTCATAACATTACATTTAACAATTTAATTCAAATCACCCAGCAACATAACATCAATAGTAATAGCTTCCTAGATAGTTTAAACATAGTATCAATCAACCAAGATAGTAATAGTGTCATAGTTTCACAAATTGGAAGGTGCCATCACCCCCATATAATAATAATAGTTTCTGAAGTAGATAAATAAAATAGTTTCTTCAAATAGTCTCGAAGCCTACTGCCAGGTAATCCATCATCACCACCTCATCACTACCACTTCTTCTTTAACCATCCAATCCATCCTGAGCTCTTCTTCTTCTTCTTCTATTCTTGCTCTAAACGTTGCACGCTATGGGATGCAATCATCTCCTGTAACTGGGCAGACTGTGATGTTCGAGTGGCGTGCTGGAGGGTCAGCTCGTGATGTTTGATAGTCTTCAGTAACTCACTCAAGGTGGGGTCGGAAGGTCCAAAGTCATTTGCCAGGTGGCTTGATTGGGTTTGCACATAGGGTTTGCACACTCGGTTCATGACAAACTTATCCAAGTACAGTTTGCACACTCGGTTCATGAGGTCCATGAAAATCGCTGGCACGTTGGTCAACCCAAATGCCATAACCAAAATCTCGTTGTGACTATATCTAGTTCTAAACATTGTCTTTGAAATATCCTCATCTCGAACCCTCAATTGGTGATATCCTGACCTAAGATGTATCTTGGAATAAAAACTCAAACCTTGAAGCTTATCGAACAAATCATCAATGCGGGAAAGTGGATAACGATTCTTAATCATCACTTTATTCAATTCCCGATAACAAATACACATACGGAAGGTTCCATCCTTCTTCTTGACAAACAAAACTGGGCTTCCCCACAATGATGAGCTAGGTCTTATAAACCCTGTATCCAACAGTTCCTGCAATTGTGTAGACAGATCTTGTAGCTCATTCGGAGCTAATCTGTTTGATGCCCTCATGATAGGAGCGGCTCCAGGTACCAAATCAATCTAGAACTTGACTTGGCGATGTGGTGGAAGACCAGGAAGATCTTCAGGGAAAACCTAAGGATACTCACGTACGATGGGGATATCTTCAATCATCTTTTCCTCGGTTTCTTTCTCAGTGACCATAGCGAGGAAAGCTGTATGACCCTTGCGTAAGCACTTCTGGGCTTTCATGTAGGACATGACTGTAGAGACGATACCACACTTCTCTCCCTGAACTGACAAAACTTCACTACTAGGAAGTGGTACACGGACGATCTTCTCACGATAGGTGATCTCAGCTCGATTTTTAGACAACCAGTCCATACCAACAATCGCATCGAAGATACCAAGTGTGACAGGCATCCGATCTATATATAACTCATATCCAGATATCCTAGTTTACATCCCTTAATGATGTGAGTTGCCTCAATCAATTTCCCATCAGCTTATTCTATAGTGTAACTAGGTTCCATATCAACTAAAGTTACATTGAGAAGTTTCCTAAACTTGGTAGAAATGAAGCTCTTATCAGCCCTAGTATCAAATAGCATGGAAGCAAAATAGCCATTTAGAGGAAACGTACTAGTAACCATGTTATGATCATTCCTTGCCTCACTAGATCCAATCATAAGAGCAAGACCCTTAGCACTGTTTCCATTATTACCCTTATTTTCATTCTTCAGCTGCGGGCAGTCTCTCCTGCAGTGGCCCTCCTTGCCACATTCAAAATAACCCCTAGGTCTTTCCTGCAGTGGCCCTCCTAGTCATCAGTTCACCCCTGCAGTCTCTAGCATTATGACCCGTCTTGCCACATCTTTGATAGCAAAATGATCACACTGCCCATAAGGATGGAAGTTGCATTTGTTGCACTTCGGGTTCTTTCCAGCATAGCTACTCGATCCTTGACCACTGTATTGTTGTTCTGGTCGGTGTTGGTGAAGTTCCGGGAAGAATCAAATTTCCTAGTTTGTTTCTAAGGCTGATTTGAGTTAGAGGACTTGCTAGATGCACCCTCCTATTTCTGCTTATTGTCTGATGAACTAGTTGCAGCTTCACGCTTAGGCAGGGTGCCTTGAGCCACCGCCTGATCAGTAAGTTTGTGAGCCAGATGGATGGCTTGCTGAATGGTGATTGGATTAGCAACCATGTATTGGTCAAATATGATCGAAAATTAGTGCAAATGATGAATAACACTCAATAATCCCACTGTAATATGTCTCAAGCAACAAACTAAACAATTGTTTTCAAATGTATAACAAATATAGCCAAAACCATAATCATAAGAACAAGCAAAGGATCAAAGATGAATAACAAAGTGATTTCCAGCAAAAAAGTAAATAAGAACAGAATTGCAAAGAAGAATATTCATATTAGGGTTATGCAAGACTTTCACATAAAGTTTGATCATTACAATAGATATGCAGTTTATAGTTTCGCTGACAGTTTCGATGCTGTCCTGACCACATCTTAGTTTCACCCGGCTGCGAAACACAGTTTCGCCGGGTGACCTAAGTCAGCTGACTACGAGCGAAATAATAGTTTCGCTTGTAGTTTTGCTGGGTCAGTGAAACTATTCAAAACACAAAATAAACTACAAAATTACATAATAGAAATAAACTAACATTAAACCTATTACATATATAACAAAAAGAACCTAACAACTATGGTGAGTCCAACCAACTCTAGATCTTCAATACTCCCCCTAGGTTGGACCTCGCCTGGCTTGATCTTTATCTTGATCTTCCGCTCCTGCCAATTCATCACCAGCTCCAGCTTTCTCTGATGTGTCTTGTTCAGCTCCAGCTACCCTTTCTTCTTCTGAGTGTGCACTTGCTTGAAGTAATTACTTTGCAAGATCCTGCACATCCATCATGTTTTTGTCAGCTTGTATAACTTTCTTGGTTAGCTCCCTGACTTCTGCTCTCACACCCTGAGCTTTGTTAGCTACCCTCATAAACAAGCTAGCTTCAGTTCTCGTTTCAGCTCCAGCTACAGCCTTTATGTGATTTTCACATAACACCTTCAAATCTTCATCACTAAACTGAAAGACTTCCATCAGATCAAACAATCTGATATCTTGTTCACCCTTTGACCTGATCACTGCTTCCCCAGTGTTGTTGTCATAAAACCATTTGACAAAGTCTTGTAGCATATGGGGAAGTGGATTGGGCACTCTAACTGTATTTACTGTTTTTGGTAGGCTTCAACTTAACACAATCTTGCCCTTGCCATTGGCCCAATCCACGTTTTCATATATCCAAAGGCTTCAAAGTTTCCATCTAGGCCCTTGTTAATATCCTTCTCTAGCAACATCACCCTTTCACTCACATCCGTATCTATAAGAGGAATCTCAGCCAACCTCCTTAGATCCTACCTCGATAAGATCTTAAAAGCCTTTCTTTTGTTGAAGTAGTATATCTTTCCTCCTCGCCTCTTGATCATGAATAACTTAAGATCGGTGTTGTACTTCCAACTGATTATCTTCTTGTCTGCTTCCTTCTTGCTTGGCTCTTGAATGTTTTGGAATAAAGGAGTTAGTTCTTCAGGATCCTTTTCCTTAGCAAACCAGTCTTCCTGAGCAATTTCTATCACATCTCCCTCAGTTGATCCTCTCTAAGCCACATATATTGTTTGGCGTTCATTGACCTCGTAAAATTCAGGCTTAGAGTCATAATCAACTAGCTGTTCGTCCTCCTCCTCAGCTTCATCCTGTGATCTCATCTCAGCCACCTTCTGTTTGCTTCCCTCTCCTTTACCAGCTATTACTTCTTCTTCGATCAGATCAGTGTCTTATCAAGTCTCAAATCAATAAATCTAGCCTCCTCAATCACAACCTCCTCTCCTTTAGAACCTTCTACACCATCATCCTTATCACCCTCAGTCGCCTCACCAAAACCTCCTACACCACTGCATCCAGCTCTGTTTCCCTCAACCTCGGTGTCTTTATCAGCAGTCCCACTTGTGCCCTCTCCTGCCTTTGATGAACCTCCCACTCTTAGAAAAGAATATTTGAATATATCATTTAGATCATCAAGTTCATCCTGAGTCATCTGATTAGGCAGGCCGGCAGCTGCTTTCAGCTCGTTCACCTC
>BJCO01439234.1:0-12219 GCA_018326465.1 Flaveria floridana | reverse complement strand
TTTTTAATAATTTATTAATATATACTAAATTATATGATTTTAGACTTATTTTATCTTTAAATATAGAGTAATAATTTTAGATTTCATTTTTTATAACTTTTAAATATTTATTATATTTTTATTTCACCAATAGCTAATTAAATTTAGAAAATAAAATATTTAAAAACTAATGGTTTTGATATATTTTATTTATTCCACCCATGTAATACATGGGCTCTAACCTAGTTTCATATATATTCCGACAAACTTGCTAAATATCATTTAAAATGTTAATAACATATATATCCCTATAAAACAAAGTAAATATCCATCCCTACAATTTATCATATTATCAAAATTAAAATTTAAATAATTTAGATTTTTCTAATATAATCAAAATATTATATTTATTTATTTTAACATATTTCATAAAAACATTATAAAAAATACACCTACCATGATTTTTCATTAAATTTGTAAACCTTTACTTTACTCCTTTTATACTCAACTTGCATTGACAATTTTCCCCTTTTTACATTTTTATAGCAGTTTTTTACCTGCTTTCCAAATATCTTAGATTTTTATAGTGACTTAATTGAATTTTACAACAATTTTTATCGACTTTTTACTATTTTTTAATTGACTGATCTAATTGTGTATTACCCCTAAGAAATACTTATTACCCATCTGCGACAAAGAGCATCAACTTGATAATTTTATTTAGCTGACTAAACAACTTTATCATCACACTTTAAAAACTCTAATAATCCTTTCTACGATGTTAACAAAAAATACACCTTTTATACGTAAATTTAACCTTAAGTAATATAATCAACATTGTTATTGTTTAGATATTTTAAAAATAATATTTAAGCAAACCAATTGGACATGTTGTCACAAACATGGATTTAATAGCAAGAAATCAAAGAATCTCAAATCAAACCACAAAATATAAAGAAGAATAACAACATCTGAACCAGAAATACAATATACTCAGATCAACATTGTAAAGATCCAAAGACCATAATAAACCAGAAAAAAAAATGAAGAACATACTCAAACCTTAAAAGATGAACATAAAGGACAACTTAGAATGAGGAAAAAATAGATTTCTGTACTCTAGACATGGGTGAAACCCTTGTCAAATATGAAAAGGTAGAAGACGATTAGACAATGATCATGACTGATGATCAAATGATGATGTTAAGCCAGAAGTGATCAATGGGTCAAAACCGAGATATGATAGGATGGAGAATGCCTCTCTTGCCCACTCTCCCTAATTGAAGCAAGCCTTTATATGACGAAGATGAGTAGTCATGTAAAACCAACTAGCATTAACGTGCGCAATCCACATTAACCAACTAGCATTAACGAGCCCAATCCACATTAACCAACTAGCGTTAACGAGCCCAACCCGCATTAAACCCAAACTACATCTTTGCATTAGCCCAACAACACTCCAAATAAAGCTCACATCAATATACGCAATTCAATATACGCAATTCAGTATGCAAACAATAAAACACAACATGTTAGAAAGTGTTTATACGTATCATATGTTTGTCAATGAATTGAAAATAGACATAATGTAATACATGCAATAAAAATTCGTTATAGAAATCAATAAAATCAATATCAATATTGATGTAGAAGACGATATTAAAAATTAAGTCAGCTCGAAAGGCACTATAAAATCACTTTATTAAATATAAGAGAGTAAAATCCAATAACAAGATGAGGTAAAAAGAATAGGTAAATATAAAGGTTTGCATATTTAACAAAGGTAAAATAGTTATATTATAAATTATGTATATATGATATTTTAATATATTAAAAGGATATATGTATAATATTTGATAAGTTTTATAAGGATATATATGATATTTAAAATTTTGTTTGAATAGATATGCTATTTGACTAGTTTTATAAAGTTTACACGTCCGAAAACTATAGTAAACAATAACTTAATATAAACCGTCGTTTATTGTGTCGGCGGGGTAGAATGCGTAATAATGAATTATTATTCACAGTTACAACTTACAACTCACAATTTTTCTTAGGATTTGCCCAAAATGGCGTCGCCGACAGTATGAAATCACTCAACAATGAAGAACAGTAAAGTCAATTGACATGGAAGAGTCCAAAGTAACCTTTGCTTATCCACATAATATCCACGTCAGACACGAGACCAAATCCAACCAAGAACCGAAAGAGACGTCCACGGAATGAAACACGACACCCACCCACCACTTTCAACAGTAACTGATTCTTCACATAAAAAAATTCTCTATATATACTCCACCCATTGCTTCAGCTTTCTTTCTTTCCCCCAATTTCGCCAATTTTCAACCTAGGTACGCCATCCCCATCATTCTCTTTTGCTTACTATGGTTAATTTTATGTTCTTTTTTTTACTGTTTATTACTATGTGTTGACATAGTTGAGTAATCGACACTCATTCTTTGTTATGTTACGGAAATTGATTATGGGTTTTGGTGGATTTGATCTTTTATTCGGTATTCTATGAGTTTTGGTGTTCTTGATCTTTGATTCTTGAGTTTATGTTGAATAACGCCCGATCAAGTTGTGTTCTTGATGTGGGGTTTATCTTTGGTTTAATATTTCGTGTAATTTGGTGGTTTGATGTTTGATCGTTGTGGTTTTAGTGAACAATGTGAAGTATAATTGCGTTTCTGATGTGTATATTGGTGGGATTAATCTTTGATTTGATGTTATTTGGGGGTTTTGGTGAAAGACATGGAAATGTATTTGTGGATTATTTGATTCGTTTGATTAGTATGCATTAGCACCTAATTAATCTGTAAAATACATGAAAATCACAGCTAAAATTGGGTTTGGAGTTTTAATTTGTGCTTGATTATGGGATTTTGGTGGATTTAGGGTTTATGATCAAGAACTCAAGTAGTAGTTGGTTGGTACCTGCAATAAAGATGGTGAGCATTTATGATAATGGATATTATTATTTTAGAATCCAAATCTCTTTCCCCTTTCGTTGTAGTCGAAATTAGCATCTGTTTGTTGACTCATTACTTGTTTGTAGAAACAATTGTGTTTTATAGTAGAGTTTAAAGGAGATTTGATTGCATTTTGAGTTTCTTTATTCTTACTGTGTGATTCTTGAAAATCTTGGCGAATAAAGATTGATGTAGGTGTTAAAAGTTTGGATTTTGTTTCCATGAGATCACAGTTAAGATTAAATGAAAGCTAGGGATATACCGAGCTACAAATGTGTTATTAATGTTAGATAATAACTGAATGTCACAGTGAACATGATGGAAGTTGAGACAAGTTCACAAGCCAACGGTATCATGAGTGTGGAAGTGAATAACAGAAGTACAAGATCTATTGAGATGCGACCCTTAGAGGTCCCGACACCTAGAAATGAAGCAGAAAGGAGCCTAGTAACTAATGAAAGTAGCATCCCTGTATTCATTAATCATGGTAAATTCTGCACTACATAAAGATGGCTATGTTTTTGTTCTTTCAAAAATGATATATCGATAGTCAAAACGGATTTATGAAAGTGTGAACTGAATAATAAACAGGTGCAAATTCTTGGAATGAAAGTAGAAGACGATGGGTTGGAGACCGATCTCAAAAAGCACGCCGAATGCCAAAAGATCCAGTTATAAGGTGACTACTTTACTTGCTCATCATTTCATCTAATTTTCTTTTTAGCCTATATGCAGTTAATCTGATTTTACATATATTGTTTATAAATGATAGAACAGAAGTGTAATTTGGGGTCAAATAGACTGAAAATTAAAATCAAAATTTGTATGAAACTCTTTGCTACTTTTTAATAATTCTTCAAGTGACATTACTGTTGCAAGTACTTAAAACATAATTTCAAAGATTTAAAGAATCCTTATGTTGGATTATTTGACCATAAAAGTCAAAAGTTACATATTCTCATCTAATTTGGGGTCAAATAGACTGAAGTTTAACATCAAAATTTGTATGAAACTCTTTGCTACTTTTTTTTATAATTCTTCAAGTGACATTACTGTTGCAAATACTTAAAACATAATTTCAAAGATTTAAAGAATCCTTATACATCGTTGGGTTGTTTGACCATAAAAGTCAAAAGTTACATATTCTCATCTACTATTATGGTTTACTTCATTATTTAACAACTGAATGCAACTCTCGGATCGTGTATGCAGCTGGTCAGCAACTTATGAAGACCTGCTGTCAACAAGCAACAGATTCTCCGAGCCGATTCCTTTATCAGTAAGAATCCTTCTTGATGAATCTGATCATGTTACTAGAGTGTTTTCTGGTGTTGTGCTTATTTTTTTTTGACAATTGTGTGATTTTTTCTCATGAATTTGCAGGAGATGGTAGATTTCCTAGTTGATATCTGGCATATTGAAGGTTTGTATGAATAGATAGCTAATTATAGATCCATTATAAGCTGATTTAGGTGTTTCTTGATGTTGATCAAATAGAGATATTGTTATGTAGCAAGAAACCATTCATTCATTGTAAACTATTGTTGCAACCTTCTTGAGTTTGTGTACAAAAGATTTGAAACTTGTTGAACCGAGGACATGTTAAGGTCAATGCTTCATTAGTTAACCGTTGATAGGGATGACAATTGAACTCGAAACCAACGGGAAAACCCAAAATATCCTGGACGAGTATTCGAGCATGAAATAGGATATGAGATTAGTTTAAAACTTTTTACAGGTTTGTGACGGGTATTGTAGGAGGCGATACCCTCTCATCACACGAAAATGTATATGCATCGAAACCTAATATGTTAGTATATTTTGTAATCTAAAAAAATATAAATAATATTTTTATAGCAAACAAAATATATCACACTTGCTATAAATTTAAAATTATAGAACAGAAATGTAGTTGAATATTTTACATTTCAAGTCAGTTTTGAGTTGAGTCTAAAATTGGATTTAGGACAATGGACATCCCAACAGTAATTATTATTCAAATAATATCACAAACAGATATACCTACAATACAGGTACAACGTATATGAAATTGGTGTTGAGATGTTTGTTTTCCCTTGGAATTTAATTGTAAGGATGCGTTTTGAACTCTTCGCGTGATTATAGGCACATAATGGGTGTTCAAATGAAGTGTACGCAAAGATTATTGCATTTTCGGGCCAAAGTGCCATTTTTCATAACTTTCATGCAAATATACAATTTCTGATTCCAAATAAAGCTTTAGCTTAAACTTGCAACTTTAGCTAATGTTATCAAAGATGAACACAGTTAAATTACTAAGATGGAAGATATAATAATAAAGAAAGGGCGTACCCGGTGTATGAAGCTCCCGCTTTGCGCAGGGTCCGGGGAGGAGCCGGATCGCGAGTATGAAACGCTAATCATAATAAATTTTGTTAATAAAGAAGGAATTTATTAAATTGAATATGAAACGATCATAATAAATTTTGTTAATAATTTTTCGCTCAATAGTTTAATAAAGTTAACCATCAGCATCACACCAAAGTACGGTCGGGGCGTCTCACTTTTTCATGTCAGAAGCTTTACAGACGTGACTTACATATTTTTAAAAACCAATCTTCAATCATTATTGGTTCACGGTTTTCTTGTCGTTCATAGTTAAAACCAACGTGTTACTTTTTAAAACTAACCAAGTAATTAAAAATTTATAATTTATAATTAAATAGTATTATGACATACCCTATATTTTATTATTATACCTCCATAAAAATAAAAAATAAAAAGTTAGTTGGGTGACAAAGTGTGGGGACTTTAAAGCAATACGGTTCCCGCCCAATAAAGCAAAAGCAGTTTCTTACAAAAGCAAAGCAAACGTCGCCGTTTCATTCCCACAAGCAACAACACTTTCACTTCTTCTTCACTCCTTTCCGTTTCATCACTCTGTTTATAATCACCATTTTCACTTCCTCAATTTCTTCAATTCATCTTCCAACAATGGAGAATTTGATGTTAATTCTCCCTCTACTACTTCTTCTTCTTACACCAATTGCTTCAACAAATACTTTCAATCTAAACAACCCTCGCTTCCCATCAACTACAGCGAAGGAGATGATCAGAGGCTTTAATTTGTTCCCACAACGCCCGATCAACATCGTGGACGACGATGATAAAGTTCTACGATCTTCAAGTGGCTTGGACAAGAAGCTAGTTGAAAGGCAGTTTAAGTTCCCCAATTTTGTCGATTCGAGTGGGATTTCTGTCGATGATTTAGGTCATCATGCTGGTTATTATCAGATCGAGCATTCTCATGATGCTAGGTATTATATAATCTGGAAGGTTTAAGTTAGTTTTGAGTTTTTTTTTGTGTTTGGTGTGGTGTCTGAGACGCGTGTTTGGTTTTGTAGGATGTTTTACTTTTTCTTTGAATCGAGGGGTCGTAAAACGGACCCCGTTGTGATTTGGTTGACTGGAGGCCCAGGATGTAGCAGTGAGCTTGCATTGTTTTATGAAAATGGTCCTTTTAAAATTGAGAAGAACTCTTCTCTTGTTTGGAATGAGTATGGATGGGATCAGGTAACACTATCAAATCATTAGGTATTGGTTATCTTTGCGTAGTTGTAGGTAGTGATGCTACAAGGTGATATGGATCTTTAGGTTTTAAGTTTTTGAGATGTTACATCTCATATGTGCTAGTATGGGTCATTGGGTCAAATGGTTTGTTGTGACCATAAAGAAGATGAAAAATGTAGGTTTTCTTATTTGCATATTATGAACTGGATATATATACGTTCAATAATCATACAATTGCTTCATCATGATGCTTGATGGTGATTCATGAGCTTATATAGAAAGTTTAGTCTTTCATCAAAAGTCTTGTATAGAAAGGTTGTTGATGCTACTACATTGAATTTGGTTTATTCTGATTATTCAGCATGTATATTTTTAGCAACTTATAATAGAAGCATATAACATTACCTTTTTGTTGATATCAGGCATCCAATCTATTGTTTGTTGACCAACCTACTGGAACTGGCTTTAGCTACAGCTCAGATAAAAGAGACATTCGCCATGATGAACAGGGCGTGAGTGATGACTTATATGACTTTTTACAGGTTTGCTCTGTCTTGTTGTTAGTTATATGTAATTATGCAACTAGACATTTTCATGAAAAAGAGTGTTTTATAAATTCATATGCATACATGATACCTGTCATGTTACTTCAATTATGTTATGATTCAGGCGTTCTTCAAAGAACATCCTGAATATGCAAAAAATGACTTCTATATAACCGGAGAATCATATGCTGGTCACTATATTCCTGCTTTTGCTGCTAGAGTTCATGAAGGAAACAAAGCTAAGGAAGGAATCCACATAAACCTCAAGGTATTTTTCTTTTATATTTGTTTTTTTAATAATTTGAGTTGGTGTAGATACTTAATGAGTTGTTATACAGGGATTTGCCATTGGAAATGGGCTTACGGATCCACTGATTCAATACAAGGCGTATACCGATTATGCACTGGATATGGGGTTAATTAAGGATTCTGATTATAAAAACATCAACAAGAGACTCCCAGAGTGCGAGACGGCTATTAAACTTTGTGGTATTTTTTTTGTCTACATCTTAAGAACCATGTCTTATTCTGTTGTTTCTACAGTTATTATATTGTTTTCTGCTTTTTTCCTAGGCACTGATGGAAAAACAGCTTGTATGGCTGCGTATTTGGGTTGCAATTCCATTTTTAGTTCAATCAAATCTATTGCAGGCAATATCAATGTAAATAGATTTGATCCTAGATTTTAGTTTAGCTGACATGAGCACAACTTAAGATGATATGCTTGTGATATTTTGCAGCACTATGACATTAGAAAGCAGTGTGAGGGCAGCCTATGCTATGACTTTTCAGACATGGAGAATCTCCTTAGCCAGAAATCTGTTAAAGATGCTCTTGGAGTTGGAGATATAGATTTTGTTTCATGTAGCCCTGTTGTATATCAGGCCATGATTATGGATTGGATGAGAAATCTTGAAGCTGGTATTCCTCACCTTCTAGAGGATGGGATCAAGTTGCTTGTTTATGCTGGAGAATATGATCTTATCTGCAACTGGCTCGGTTAGTGTTCGTTGGCACGCGCTTAAATCGTTTTGGATGTTAGAAAGAAGATTGAATTCTTGATTTAATGTGTTTGACTGTGCAAATTCTTGAGTTTAGGAAATTCAAGATGGGTTCATGCAATGGAATGGAGTGGTCAAAAAGAGTTTGGTGCATCTCCTGATGTTCCTTTTGAAGTTGATGGTTCTGAAGCTGGCTTGTTCAAAACCCATGGTCCACTCACGTTTCTCAAGGTAGTTCAAATTTCAACTTTGATAGTCAAAACACACTTCATGAAACTTCCAAATCGGTAAGAGCCTGTTTAGGTTCTAGTTAAAGATTATAATATATTTACACCAAGTGTTACCTAGCACTTTGAAATTTATAATCATTGTTAAAAGTTTAAAGCAATTCTTGACAAATATGGATAGGAAAGTAATGGCAATTTGACTTATGGAATTCAAAGTTGACATTAACATATGTAACAGGTTCATGATGCTGGGCATATGGTTCCTATGGATCAACCGAAGGCAGCTCTAAGCATGTTAAAGAGGTGGACAAGGGGTTCGCTTTCTGAAAGTGCAGCTGAGCCTGAACCCATTGTTTCTTCAATATAATCATCATGTGATGTCAGCATCCAGCTCGATGGTGCATCTAACAACTTGTAATTGAAACTGTGAACCTGACTTCTATATCAGTAAATATTTTTTGGGTATTTTTGTGTTTGGTTGAATCATGCTTTATTTCAGGTGACAACACTACTGACTATGGTCGTAAACGTGCAAATCTTATCTTTTTATCACTCATATTGGGTTGCTTCATTTGTTTTAACATTTGCAAAAGTTTTATGCATCTCATTGAACTAAAAGAATATCACGTAAAATCATCCTATAAAAAAGATGTAAATGAGTGGAGTGCTTATAAGATGCTTTATATCAGCTTGTCAAAAACTCAAACTGAGCCAGGCTTAAATGCACTCAGTCTTAGCTCATTAAGTAAACGACCGAAACCTGAGCTTGACCATTATGGAGATAAACGAGCCTAAAATAGAAAAATTAGTAATAACATTATAAATATTATTCTATATATGATTATGTTACAAAGAAGTATTTAGGACAAACATAATTTTAATTTACGATTTTGAAACAATATGTTCACTACACAAAGCAATGAGCATGCTCGCATGAATGAAGGGATCTTCGCGACATAGAGCAATACATCTAAAGGTATTTCTGTCATTTTCTCAGAATTAATCGATCAGCCTACCAGTTCATAAGTTCCTTTTGTTACACTTCAAAAATGATGAAAGCAAAGCAAAATCACATGTAAGACACTATCTAAAACAGCAAAATTACCATCCTACTATGCTCGCATGCAAAACAATGCAAGATCATGAATCTGGTTGCAACCCTCTTTGTACATGAATGGGCGATCAAGTGTTCCCAACAGAAACAACTGAAATTCTCTCCTTTACACTTTCATCTGCGTATAGGTTCCACTTGTCGATATTACTTTTCGCCCCACCCCAACGCCTTTAACTGAGGTGGCTTTAATTCAATGTGCTTACCTAGCCTATACATTAAAAGGAATTTAGTTGTAAGTTTATCGAAACACACATATGTGTCTGTGTGTCCATCTTTATCAGTTATCTATTCCTAAAAGAAGGCACTTGGAAGTGGAAAATATAATATGAGAAGATACACAAGGAAATTATGGAGGGCCATGGTCAACTTCCATTAAAATGCATCCTACTTACAAAAGATCTGGTGGAAGCCTGAACGCGCCAATACGTATCCGTTTCAGTGAATAAATCTGGAATCATAGAAAGCAAGAATACTTCATTAAAGCACTAGAATATAATGCTACAATTTCTTGATCTATGAGGGCTAAAACAATCCGACAAATCAACAAAACATTATCCCTCCATAATAATGGCACTTTCTTTGTGATTTTAAGGTTGAAGAACTGGAGATGACAATATTGGTTTGCACACAGATCAAGATCTATAACTATACCTGAAGTCCAGCACTTTTGACAAGTTCTCTAACTTCATGATTTCTCCCTTCATGAACCTACAAGCAGTTGATTCAAACATAATACTTGTTGGTTAAAACAAAAGGCAATAATAATAACAGTTCCTACTTAAAAAGAAGATAACGTATATAGCATTTTACTGTTTTAACTTCCAAACAGCAATAATTACCACGATGCGAAGGCGAGGTCTTGTTTTATCAGGCTGTTGTGGAAGTAATTCCACAGCATCTGGGGTACAATGAACACCATCAACTACTGTTCCCTCACTAATTGCTATCAAATGTCGTTTGTGTACTGATCCATCTATTGTTGCAATGTACCTTAAGCCAGAAAATAAGATGCATACTAAGTCGCATAGGTGTGCAAATTTATTCTTGATCTAATTATTAGGGAAAACAATTTCAGGATAAACCAGATGAAATCTTACTCCTTGGATAAACCAGACGAAGGGTGAGAAATTTTCTGTGCAAACTCCCCTAAAAGCATCACAACTAGTTAAAAACCGTGCATCCAAACTACTCTACCTTTCACAAAACCAAACAGAAGTATAACTGTAAAAGTACCATCATTTGTCACAATAATCAGCCCAGTGGTGGCAACATCAAGCCTTCCCACAGTAAATAACCGGGGTTTTGGTTGCCCTGGATTTCTTTTATCCTGGAAAAAAAGACAATAACTTCATGTAAGTAACATTTAAAACACAAAACAGTACGAACACGCAACTAGAGCTTACCCAACTCTTCATATAATCATTAAAAAGAGATAGGACCGATTTAGTTTGGCTCTCTGCAGCTGAACAAATGTACCTGAAAAACTATCATTTTAACGAACCGCAAATACACATGGATACTATTACTCAAACAAGAGAAGGTTAACCAAATGTGCTGTAACCAATAAACTCAAAACGAACCCTTTGGGCTTGTTGAGAGCAAGATAGACCTTCGGGGGCAGTTTCTTAGGAAGGCGATTACCGTTCACATAAATCATATCCTTCTTAGGATCAACTCTAGTCTGCACATGTTATAAAAAACCAATGTCATGATCATCAATTCACAATATCAACAATAACATATGATTCTTTAAACTTTAAAGCTACTATTCAATTGGAAATCACAAACACATAATAAAAATAATAATAAGCTAAATCATCAGGCATTAATCTGACCTGAGGAGTGTTGCATACAGAGCCATTAACAGTCACACGACCATCAAATATCAACTCCTCACAACTCCTCCTAGATGCCACTATAAAAACAATTTCACAAACATCATTAAGCATCAAAACCCCTTTTCACAAGTGTACTCAGTAATCAAAATCTCGAATTGCAAAGTCAAGATTGGTTGAAATATAACTTGAACATCACCTCCAGCAGCAGCAAGAACTTTACTGAGCCTCTGGGAAGATGATTCCTTGAAATTCTCGTTGTAAAACCTCCTCGCAGCTTTTGAATACTTGGGTTCTGACGTCGATTCTTTGGTCGATTTCACTTTCTTCTTCTCCGGTGAATTCACGGCGGAGAAAACATGGAGGGATCGTGAGGAATAGGGGTATTGTGTCGATGGAAGAATGAATTTGTTGTGAAAGAATGGTGAATTGCAGGGGGATGTGAATTCAGACGACCGAGAGGAGAGAGAGGAAGCGAGCAATGTGCGAAAGTGAAGGTGGTTGATGGAGTAGGGTTTGGAGATGTGGAAGGTGGATAGGGCGGTTGTTACGGTGGCCACCGCCATGGTGGTGGTGGTGATGACTGATGGTGGTGGTGGACGGTGGGGATAAGGGGGTTTATGGTGGTTTACTTTTCTGTTCCACTAGTTTGGTGTCGTCAAAAGACGTAGAAAATGATATTATTTTGCATTTGAGAAGTTATTTTTTAAAAGTTAAAAATTTTAATTTTTTAAAATCACTTTTCAACTTATGGGCTGTTTGGCGATATCTGAATGATTAAGTGCTGAACCAATAAGAGGTCTGAACCATTAAGTGCTGAATCATTAAGAGGTCTGAACCATTAAGAGCTAGTATATCGTTTAACTATTCAAAGACAAATGTCTGACCAATTTACATAAGAGGTCTTAACCATTCAGCATTAGACCTCTTAACCATTCAGCATTAGTATAATGCTTAACCATTCAGAGGCAAATGTCTTAACCATTCAGACATT
>BJCO01439228.1:0-10418 GCA_018326465.1 Flaveria floridana | reverse complement strand
ATATACATATACATATATATATATATATATATATATATATATATACACACACATATATCTATATATATATATACATATATATCTATATATACATATATATATATATATATATATACATATATATACATATATATATGTATTATATATATACATATATATATGTACTTATATATATACATATATATATATATTTATATATATATATAGATATATGTGTGTATATATATATATATATATATATATATATATATATAGGGGATAGTTCCTGAGAAAGCAATTATTATGAAAACCAATGAAAATCACGAAAATCAATAACATAATTCAAAAAATTTATTTTATTTTAATTTTTAAAATGGTATTTAAGTATTTGTTACATTTATTGTTAGCATAAATACGAGAATGACGAGTATTACATATGCGTAACACTAGATCAAATGAAAAATGGTTATGTATACGTAACCAATATATGTCGTATATGTAAAAGCATGCTACGGTTTTTCATTTGATGCATACCCTCATATATATACACACACACAAATATAATGGTAGTGATAAAAAGTTTATAAATTATGTGATCGACTTCATTAGTTTTCTCTAGTTTTTACATAACATTGTGGTTTTTTAGGATCACACACTCTCTCTCATATATATATATGTGTGTGTGTGTGTGTATATATATATATATATGTATGTATATCCGTGTGTGTGTCGATGGTGTGAAAACACTTCCTAAATGTTTGTATTATCTTTTAAATGGTGATGAAATATAATGTATATGTTATATATGATGATCGATTAAGTTATATTAATGAGTAGCATATCTGTTATCAATTTGCACGTAGGTCACATCAATCTTTCTATATATGCAAACCTTACTTGCGGGGATGTTACTGAAATAAACAATAGTTATACGAAACTCAACGAAAACCATGAAAACTATAACATAATTCATAATTATTATTGTTTTGTTAATTGTTAAAAGATGATTTAAATATTTGTTACATATATGTTAAACATAAATATGAAGATAAATAGTCTTACATATATGTAACACTATGTTGAATAAAACATAATTATATATACTTAACGTACATGTTACGTGTATTTAAAATTATGTGACGGTCTTATTTGATCCCTTTATCTATATATACATACACCTACACATATATAGAGAGCAGTGATAAAAAATCTATAAATTATGTGATCGGTTTTTATTCGTTTTCAACATCTTTCACATAAAATTGTGATTTTTTTAGAATCTCTTCTCTCTTACCGGATCCTTATGTATTTGATATCTTTTTTTTTGGATTAATTTAAAATAAATTTTATATTTATGTTGTTCTTATCATGTGAAGAAAAGAATACATATACGATCATTAACCACGTAGTATATTAATGAGTAGCACGCATGCATGTTCGCATTCATACTAACGGTGCAAACCCTTACGGGTAGGTATGTGTTTAATATTACTCTTTATTATTTTAATATTTCATTGATTCGAAATTATATCATATTTTCTGGAATAATAAAATTAACATATAAGTTTGGAATAATCCCACAATAAGCATGTGAAAAGCAAGTTTTGTAATAAACACTAACTTTTAACTTATATTAAATCAACATGTCATATTCTTTGAAAAATTAAGACGTGTGAAAACACTAACAACGTGGACACTTAATTAAACAAACGTTCATCAATGATTTTTAGTCCAATTGGTTAATGTGAAATGCTCATTACATGTAAATATTGGAAGCTCATGTGTTAAATTCTCACTCAAAGCAAAATGCTCAGAGTTGAATCAAACGGTTTTCTCAACAATGGATTTGCTCTTTAGGAGGTTAATTGAGGGTGCGGTCCCGGTTGGGAAACGGATAGATGGACTCGATTAAAATAACATTTATCCTCCGAAACTGGATCGCACATTTGCCGTAAAAAAAATTGAACAAACACATGTCCACTCGCACCCTTTCTAAGCTCTTTCGACAAAATGCTGCCAATTGATTCAACGATACAATACAAATAAATATGACGGCAAGACCCGATAGTTCGTAAAATTTCGTATGATTGTATGAATGTTGCGGCTTAAACGCTGACAAACTTGTATTATTATTTTTAATATTGTTTAAGTTTAATATGTATTTTCAGACAAACTTATATTATTTAACCAATATATATGCGAAACGCTCACGAAACATAGACGAAACATCATCTGTTTCATGAAGGTTTGGCATATCTTTGATGTAAGTTTCACCTATGATTTGGCAACTAAATAAGTTTGTTTTAAATATATTAAAATTAATAATTTAACTTTGTCAGTTGTTTATCCGATACATTCGTATGAAGTATGAGTGTCTTCTGTAACATTTGTATTTTATCGTTGAGAAAAGAGGGCGAACTTGTTCACAAAACACACAAA
The DNA here is from genome assembly GCA_018326465.1 of Flaveria floridana. NCBI lineage: Eukaryota > Viridiplantae > Streptophyta > Magnoliopsida > Asterales > Asteraceae > Flaveria > Flaveria floridana. The sequence goes on along the minus strand of BJCO01439228.1, from coordinate 8,000 downwards.
TCAGTTTATTGAAGTGTCCACGTTGCTGGCGTTTTCGTAATTTGACATAAATGTGTAGATAAATTTGGCACGTTCATTTAATTTATTTGGAGTTAAGAAGTAAATGTTTATTTTGCTAAAAGTAACTTCTTAGATGCTTATTTTGAAAAAAATAAAATAAAAGAATTAGTTTAGGTTTCGCTCATGGTCAAATTCCGTAAGCAAAAAGTCCGTATTAAGATTGAATTATACGAAACTGCAATAAATATGCAAACACATAAACGATACATACGTACATGTGATACATGTTGGCTTAACTTATTCTTCCAAATCATCTATAAATATTTGTCCCGTATATATATCTTATCTTTGAAGTTGACATGAAACTAAAAGTGGGAAAATATTCAATTCACATACGAGACATTTCATGAACCTTTTCTTGATTCCGGTATTGATTTTGATCCAAATGAACATCCTTTTCGGATCTCTTGATGTTTGTGGTTATTTTTTTAGAGAACTCGAGAGTTTTTGCCACCTTTCTAAGTTCCACTTTAAGAACTTTACCGGTTCCGGTTCTTGGTAGCTCTTTCAAAAACTTTACCTTTTTTGGAACCATAAACTTTGGCATATGTTTTGAACAATATGACAAGATATCGGTTTCAGTTATGTCTTTCGCTGTTTTTTGTAAGACAACGAAAGCACAAGGGCTTTCGCCCCACCTTGGATGAGGCATCGCGACCACTGCTGCTTCGAGTATGGCGGGGTGTCGTTGTAGTACCGACTCTAGTTCCACACTACTGATATTTTCTCCACCGGAGATGATCACATCTTTCAATCTGTCTTTGATTTCCACGTATCCATCCGGATGGATGACGCCAACATCCCCGGTTAATAGCCATTCGTTCTGGAAAGCGTTTGCGGTTTCCTTTTCATCCTTTAAGTAGCCTTTCATGAGGCTACTTCCTCGGAGTACAATCTCTCCCATCATCTTTCCATCATGCGAGACACCCTCCATTGTTTTCTTGTTCTTAACATCGATGTCAGCGAGGGTGAGTATACTCACGCCTTGACGAGCCTTTAGTCTGGCCTGCTGATCCTTTGGTAGTTGATTCCATTTTGATTGCCACTCACACACAAGTGCAGGCCCAGTTGCCTCAGTAAGGCCATAGGCGTGCATTATGTGAAATCCAAGGTCTTCCATTTTCTCCAACAGAGGGATTGCCGGAGGCGATCCTCCTGTGAGTATATTGACCTTAGAGGTCAATTCACAACGCTCATGTGATTGTGCCTCTAGAAGAATGTTGAGGACAATAGGGGCACAAGACATGTGACTTACCTTATGTTTCAAAATATTTTTATACATTTCACCTGCGGTTGTGTTGCGTATGCACACGTTTGTCCCACCTCTAGCTGCAACGCCCCAAGTGAATGTCCACCCGTTGCAATGGAACATGGGTAGTGACCACAGATAGACCGGCTCACTACCCATTTCCCAACCCTGAATCAAACTTAATGTGCTCAGAAACGCCCCGCGATGGCTGCACACCACCCCCTTTGGATCAGAGGTGGTTCCGGATGTGTAATTCAGCGAGATCGCATCCCACTCGTCCTCAAGATCTTCCCCCACATACCGCGGATCGCCTTGGTGAATAAGTTGTTCATACTCCAACTCATCAAAACGAACCCCAGTGGGCTTGTTTATGTCATCTATCACAATGACCAAAGGCATATGGTGCTGGTCTAAAGAGCGGTCTTTCAGCAACCGTAGCACCTCACAAGCTATGGGAACATACTCATAATCGACGAAGAAGATCTTGGCTTCCGAATGACGGAGAATAGTGGCTATGTTCTTCGCGTCAAGCCTCGTATTAATCGTATTAAGCACCGCTCCAGCCATCGGCACGGCAAAATGCATCTCATACAAAGCAGGTACATTGGGTGCAAGCACCGACACCTAATAACCAAATCAAACAAATAATCACTAACAACAATCTGTTGTTATATATATAATCATGCAAAACTACAAAAGTACCCTTTTTATTAAAAGGTGCATGCAACACATGAATGCATATTAAAGTTTCAAACACTAGAAACTTACAACATCATTTTTGACAACATTAAGTGATCGAAGAGAGTAGGCGAGACGACAACATCTCCGATAAGTTTCGCTCCAAGTGAATTGGACCCCATCATCGATGACGGAGATCCGGTTTGAATAAATCTTGAAGGCTCTTTTAATGAAGGTGAGTGGAGTAAGAGGAACGTAGTTTGCTGGATTCTTTGCAATTCTATCCATGAATGCAACGGTAGATTCGACCCTTGTGGTTTTGTAGATGTGTATGTAAAAGATATTTGTGTAATATGGTGGGGATGATTGTATTCGACAGGGATACATATATAGAGAGATATGGAGGAGGTGAGTTATGTTTTTTTTATTCATTTATTTATATTATTTTATTCTTCAAGAATTAGGATTTAGACTTCAAAAAGAATATGAACAAACCCTTTTAATTTTTTTTTTCTTTTTGGTTTTATATTCGACATATCTTGCGTGGTTTGTGGATGGCTAGGGATGAAAATCATTCAAAAAGTGGTTTGTATAATATGATTAAATCATTCAAAATGATTTGTGGATGGCTAAGGGATGAAAAAAAAAACATCATTGGTCTAGAAAAGGTAGTACTATTCAAAGCAGTGCTCGACACTCAATCGACGTTTGTTCGGAATTTTCTATGAAAAATGCTCGTTCAAACCCCTACTCGGTTACAAACGAGCCGATTGGCTCGAACCAGTCTAAAAATAAGCCAAGCACGAGCAAAGTTCCGTTCGGCTCGTTTCGGCTCGAATTATTTTTTTCTATTTTTATATATAGACTTGATACATATCACTCAAGTAGATTTGACCCACTATATACAAACATACAATTATATTTATACATATTAGATCAATCAACGTAATACAAAATTTAAGACTAAGCGTAAAAATGAAATGCTAAGTCGCTAAGAGAGAATATTTGACCCTGTGAGGATCAACAATGTATACAATAAGATCGATCTCATAACAATAACGCGGGATATTATCATTGTGATATAGAAATGTAGAAGATAAGAACGAATGTAAATAACTTTCAATTGTATTGCTCTCTGATTTGAATCAATTACAATTTGTGTGAAATTAGGAAAATGACAAAAGCTCTAACAATTACATTAAGAACTAACTATTTATATTAATCTAAGAAGTTCTCACATAGTTCTCGCGCGACTTCAAAAATCTCACGCGAGAAGCAGGTTCTCGCGCGGCAACTCTAGGCTCTCGCGCGACTTGATCTTGATCATTTTGATTTGATTTCCTGAGCCTTTAGGTTTAATCCCTACAATCTCCCCCTAGGCTCGGTGAATCAAAACTTTAGAAGTCCACGCCTGCAACCTTGTAACTGCCCCCTTAAGCATACATATTGTTGTCCAGGGCCTTCATAATCAACAAACCAAACTATGCTGCCAAAAAGTGAGCAGATTCATCAGCTGCGATTTTGCAACCTCATCAAATCTTCTTTTCCAAACTTAAGTAGATCCACGGGGTCGATGATACGATAGTCTTTATCCACACAATGAATCAATGCATGACTCGTCTCCTTCTCACAACTCAATCACATAAGCTTTCACAAGCTATTAACTGACACTAGAACATATACAGGGATCTTCCTTACATATCTTGGATGCTTATAAACCCTTATCTTCATTGGCTTGTTCATGCCTAGATCAGTCTGAGTCTCATCTTCAATGACTTTAGATATGGTAGTTTTGAAGTCCTTAAAGTTGGTTTTAGTATGTCTCCATATCAGATTCCTTATCAAGTTCCCCTTTCCATAGTTACTTGGGTTGATAAACGGAACAAGACCCATAGCATATAAATATGAAGCTCTGAATGTATGAAAGTCGTGTTCATCCTGAAAATACTTTATTGTTCCAGCTCTTCTTTTAATGACATACAACTTCCTCTCAGCATCATACGTCCAACTAAGAATCGGTTCTGAGTTTCCGTACCTTGTGAAAGGTTTGGAATGTCTCAGCATGTGTATATAAGCTAGCGATGGAGGAGCCTCAACAGTAATATTCCCGATCTGATGTACAGATCTGCTGTCTTGTCGTCGTTTCATCAGTACTCGACTCTTCAACAACCTCTCATTCTTCAACCAAACTATCAAAAAATAATCCTTAAGACTATTTCCAAATATATCAAGATAGTCTACTATCTCCTCTAAATCATCAAACGATCCAAACTCATCATCTTCTTCATCAGCAATCAACCTCTGCTGGAATGAGTAGAATTCTTTCTCGTATGCCTCTTCAGTATTAGGATCTAATAGAGTGTATTCAACTGTATCATCGGGACTTGGTCCGGAGACATTGTCAGTATCTAGAAGCACCTGTAGCTGAACCTATATCACCCCTTGATTATCATCATTATCTTTCTTATCATCATTACCATTTTTATCATCTCCTTCATCACCATTATCATTATCATTATTATCATCCTTAATATCATCCACTTCATCCTCCTCATCACAACTAAAATTCACCATATCTAAATCGTCATCATCATCAACTAGGTTAGTCATAGGAATAACATGCTTAGGCTCCATAAACGCCACTTCACAAACGGTACAGGTCTATCCTTAGTAGCCTGAATAGGAGCAGTAGATGAAGACTCTTGATCAACATTAGCAGTGTCTGTTGTCCTTTTGGTATTAACAGGATCAACAACAAGCTCTATAATAGGGATAGGATCATCAGCAGGTTCAAGACCAACAATTTGTTGTCCATTAGATTCTCCAACTTTCATGGTTTGGTGTTGAGTGGACGAAGAATAGACACGGGAAGTGAGATCACGTAAGTTCTGCTCCATAATCTGAACATAGCTAAACATGAACTGTTGCTGATGCTCTAAACTCTTGATCCTCTCATCCTTCTCTTGCATACTCCTATACATATCATCAATAATCTGAGTCTTCTCTAACATCTCTTTCTTTAACACGCTAACCCTCTTCTATAATGTAACCCTTGTGGGTGAAAATGGTGTAGACTCTGGTTGCGGTCGTGGCTCTGGAGTGGTGTTAAGATAATCAGCATCGCGAAAGAAATCATCATTTGTTTGAGCCCTTGGTGGTGTACTCAACACATCCTCGGTAGTAGGCATAGATGATGATGTTACAGTTTTTGATTTTGTAATAATCACTACTGTAGAAGCCTCACTAACTATGGTAAGAGTATCTGATACTGAATCATCAATACTAGTCGTCACAGTGGTCATCGGGGTCCGACGCTTACGTAACACTCCTTATCCTCTACCCCTCCCATGTGGACTAGCAAACTCATCCCACTTCCTTGCTATCTTCTTCTTCCTCCTCTGAGTTGATGATGAATCCACAGGAGTAAAATCCACATCCGTTTCCTCAGCAGTGCATGTAGTAGGAGTTACTTGCATGTGGGACGCTCTTGAAGCATATAAGGTACAATCTTGATCTGGTCACTATCCGTCTCACAACCACTCTCAGTGAACCAGGTGTTCACCTTATCCATATCTGACATCCCAACAACCTGAGAGCTTTCAGGAGCTTCTTGGGAAGTACTAGTAGATGTACTAAATAAATTTGGTGATTCTCAGCCTCATGTCGTTGTACTTCTTCTTGAAACCCCCTCAAAAAATCTCCTAAGTTTAGCAAAATGGGTTCCAACCTAAGTATTCCCTCTTGCTCTCATTAGATAAGTGAATATATCTTTCTTCATCATAATAACAACATAGGTGGATGAATCAGATACTACTAACTCAGAATGAGCAACATTCATTATCATCTATATAAATCTCAAGTACTTCTTCACCATAGCAGGTATCACGTTCTTCTGCATCTCCGTAAACATAGCCTTGGATATGTTGTATGGTTGATCCTTAACGAGTGATACCAGCATGGATCCGAACACTACACTTAGGCTATCCATGCGAGCTTTAAGGCTAAACAAACAGTGTATCACAACGTGAAGTAGATACTTCTAAAATGGAGGTAAATACTTCTTCTCCAATGAAGGGTATCTATGACTGAATCCTATCCTGACCATTCAATCTTTAGCTACATCATCATCTATCTTTATCGCGTTATAGACTGATCCTATAACAGTAATACACTGTTGATCACCTCAGCTGTAATCATAATCCTTTTCCCCTTGACTGTTGCTGATATACATAGTTCTCCCTTATCATCCCTCTCATTGACTGGTGTGAGCAAGAACTGATCAATAACATCAGTGTAAATAGTAGGACTGGCTATAATAACATGATGTATATGTGAAGTCTTGATTCCGTCAATTAGTGATCTAAATAGGGCCTTATCCTCCAGAATATCTCCAAGATAAGCCACTATATTATGGCTTTTATTTAAAACAATTTGACGAGCCATCTGAAATATAAATGTAAATAAAAATGATTAGATATTGATTTATAGGAGTTTCAGACTTAGAAAAAATTTGAAATTGAAAATTTCTTGAACTTTTCGCATGTGGTAACTAATCGCATGTGATTAGTCAACCTTTCGCGTGAAAAATTCAATTGTTCGCATGAACCAAGTTTAACTAGAATACAAAGTTCTCACGTGACAAGTCAAAGTTCTCACGCGACAAGTCACAGTTCTCACACGAGAAATTATGGACTTATTCGCGTCTATTCATTTTCCCATATGCCTTTTGCATGTGACAGGTTTCAAATTTTGATTTTTTTAAATCGATTCATTTCCAGTGTGTTTAAACCAACAAATCACGTACATTAAAGGTCGATAAACGTTTAATAAGGTTTCATATGATTAATTTTGTAAGATTTTATGTTTATTTGCCCATTAACATTCAGTCATGAATCTAACTTATATAAAGTCAATCTAAACATCTAAATCTACCTTAACACTCAAGAAGATGAGTTAAGGGTAGCCAGATTGAAGTACTTGGCAACTAGTAATTACAATGTTGATGATTTCATCTCTCTTCCCTTGGACGATTAGACTGAACTGGCTAACACGGTGATGTCTAGAGAGAGGAAGGAGGCTGAGAAAGCTGCTTTGATTCTCAAAAACAAAGAAGAAAGAAAGAAAGAAAAAACTATATAAAGCTCCTATCCTCTCCCTAGTTCCAGAGATGCCTAATGTAGGAAACTATGGTCGTAGAGGAAGAAACTCAAGTAGACAAAGAAAAAGATAGACTAAACATGATTAACTACTTAAGTGTAATAGGTTTCTACCAGCAAGAAGCTTTACTTTGTCTATCTTATTGTTATATTGAGTTTGAGTACCTTAAGCAGCTAGAACAAGAAGCTCTTAAGGGAAGAAAAACTGCCAAGAGAAGATGACGGATGAAGCTGAAAAATTACGGGCCACCATCACAGCCAACAACAAGAAGTCAGAAGATAAAAAAAGATGGTGAGCTTCTGGAAGCTGTATGGGTTCTACAGAAGGAGGCTTGGTCCCATGTCTCTATCGATAATGGATGAGCATATAAGGGTGAACAAGCAGAAGATCAAGAGGGGTGAGTTTTAAGACTTGCATTCTCCACCAAGTCAAGTTGCACCTGAAGCTGAGATCAAGGTTAAACGCAAACAGACAACAGGACCAAGACCTACTGCTGATTCACAAGCAACTTCATCTTCTAACCCACAGCAAGGTCCTGAACCTTCTTCTAAACATGTGAAGGGGAAGGACCAAACTGAGAAGGAAAAAAAGGAAAAAGGTGTTCAAGACCAACCTTCTCAGTTAAAGAATATAAAGAGGAAAAGAATGGCCATCAGAAGAGACTTGAAGTCAAAGAAGAAGAATAAATCTAAGGCATCCACCTCTACACCTCAGGATGAGTCAATCATAAGGGCCAAACAAAAGAGGCTACTCAACCATCTCCCTTACATGTAGAGCCTCTAGCTGTTGAGAGACCCATCATGTCTTGGGTGTATTATTCAAACCTAGACAGATGGTATGTCACAAAAGATCAATT
>BJCO01439206.1:0-11452 GCA_018326465.1 Flaveria floridana | reverse complement strand
GAATTCATGCGTATGGTCCATTAGCATGGGCCATTAGCATGAACTATCAAACAACATCAAACCTATATAGTTAGTTCATACATGTGCAAAACATTCAAGATAATGATATCATGACATAATCAAAATATAAATCAAACATCACAATGCACTTTATATTATTCATTCAAACCATTACATCAATTACACATGTGTAAGACATGAAAGACTTTTACATTCATGCTCATAAACTACGTATATTAACATGTATCAACAAATTCCCCCTTGGACCTAGTATCCTCTATTGTCTTACACTCTTTATATGTTCTTCAAATTTCTTGTACTTCTCCTCTGCATGTATTTCAAATGCAAAGCAGAGTCGTATGACGTGTTGAAACTGGAGAGCTTGTACAATGTCTTACGAGTCATAGAACAGTGGCCACTTATATAATGTATACACATCGTTAGCTGACAAGTTCGTTAGCCACATAGGGTTGAATACCCAGATAGTCTCTATCTTTCCTTCTCTATTCAGCACTATGACTGCTTCACCCGTCCTCTAATCATAATACCACCATTTGAAGTGTGGAGTGAAGTCCTGAGGCATTTCCCGTATAGGAATCTTAGGCATTGTGCGCGGAGGACTCCATTTCAGCATGATCTTAGGCTTTCCAGTTATAGGATCTACTTCAGACCTATGGATGTACCTTGTCGATTGTTGAGGTCTGAAGTTTACCAATCTGGTGTGGTATTCCCTCTTTAATGCCTCCTCAAACCAACCTGGCATCTTTCTTAGATTGGCATACAGTAGATCTAAGCATGCAAGTTGGGTGAGCTCAAAACCAGGAAGAGTCTTCAGATCATGCGGGTATCTGAAGTACTCTATCCCTTTCTCTCTTTTCACAGCATATACATCCAAATCTTCAAAATACGCCCACGCGATGATCTTGCCAGAAACTTTCTGATGACGTTTGACTCTATAAAGCTTTGTGTAGGCATTCTACTTTTGAGGCGCACGCTGGGCTTTCATTTCAGCAAAACAAGCTACCCATTTAGCCTTTTTGGCATTAACACTTTCGTCTGTAGCTTGGGCAGTACTTTCTTCTTTCTCCTTTTCTTTCTCCAGTTCATCCAACTTATCAAAAGTACCACTGTTGAAGGTTTCACCCAAATTGGAGATAGCATGTCCTTCTGGATCAGTGTATAGTGATCAGCATTGACATCCTCTATCTCGATTTCATCAACATCGTGAAGCTCATCGTCACTTGCCACATCAATTGTAGGAGCATCTTTGACCAACTCGTCTAGATTCAGCCTGAAGATCTCAGCTAGCTGCTCATCCGACAGGTCGTGGATTATCTCTCCTTCCTCTAGCGTGTAGCTAACAGACCTTCTTACTATCCCTTGCAAGTCAAGAATCACTGTTAATTGATTCTTAACCTGCTAAAGGGGTTGGACAACAAACTCATCGGTCTGTTGCTTTTCATATGTTTGATTAAACATTTCAAACCAACACAAGCACATCAGTAATCAAAACATTTATATTAATAAACATTGATAAACATTAATTACATAAGTGTAATACATATTTCAAAGTATAAGAGATAATCAAAATTAAAACATCTAAGCATTACTCTTGTCTTGATCACTTCGCTCTTCAGATTGAGGGGCAGAGGTGGACGTTCCTGATTCTTTACGTCTTTTGGACCTTCGCTCCTGAGCCAATGGATCTGAGGCTGATGCAGATGCATCACTTTCGGGCTCATCCTCATCTCCCCCTTTCCTATCTTTGCCACTTCCTTCTCCTTCAACCTCATCATCATCATCTGACTCATCATCATCATCTGACTCATCATCATCAGATGACTCACCATCATCATCATTATCGTCACCATCACTTTTGATCTTTATAGGTTCGCCCTTTGTTCTCTTGTGATTTAGGCGTAGTTTCTTGTTTGTCCTCTCAACATCCTCAATACGCTTCATCGATGCCTTCAAAAGATCACTTAGTGTGGTCAAGGCACGGTGAGCTCGGGACATAGCTCCCTCAAGTTCAGTTTCCTTCTTAGTTAGCTGTGTAATCTGTTGACTCTGAGCAGTCATCTTCTCTGTCAGCAGGGCAATCTGTTTGCCCTGCGCAGCGTTGACAACTATCAACTGATTCATCCAGTTCACTCGTATATCATCGGTGGCGCGCAGTTTGAGAACCAGACGGTTGAGGCTGGCAAGCCGTTCCTCTAGCCCAACGTTGGGCAGAGAGGATCTCAGTAGTACTGATGAGGTGGAAGGTCCGGGCCGGGATGTGGTGGGTGGAGTGGTGGATGTGGTATATATGGTAGTGGTGGTGGTAGTGGTTTGTGGTGGTATGGATGAGATAGGTGGAGGGATGGTAGCTGTAGTGGTGGTAGGTGTAGCGGTGGTGGTTGGTGTAGTGGGTGTAGTAGATAGGGTGGCTGTGGTGGTGGTAGGTGTGGTAGGGATGGTAGATGTAGTGGCTGAGGTGGATGGAGACGTCATCAGCATTACGCGTCATCTCTTGACCGTCCTGCCATGTGGCTGAGCCATCCTCTTAAGTCGAGAGCCCCTTGAGCTCTGTGTTTCCCCTGGGCTTGGCTGAGGAGGAGAGTATATAGGGTTCGTAGTGTCTGCTCTCTCTCTCAGCACTGCGTCCTCCAACCGCCTCCATGCCCCTCTCTGTATCCACCGCACGACTACCCACAGTCCGTGTGAGTGGCTCCTCACCCGACTCTTCATCTCTCTCATCATGAAGAAAGTCCCGATGGATGGGCGCCTGCTCCAATCCACTGGGAGCTGATGAACTGACATGTGGGGGTGGTGGAGACATAGTATCTATTCTCAGTGTCCCTTGGTGCACTCGGCCATGTATCTCCACCACCCTGATGATCGTTGTCTTCGTCATCGTCCTCGTCGTCAATCGGAGCCAGTATCGGCTCAACGTCCGAATCACTATCATCGTGACGCCACTTTTTCCTAGCTGGCACCACGTAATCCTCACGGGCCAGATGCCAAAACAGTCTCCTGACCGGGGCTTTCACCTGCTTCCCCCGGTACACACTCATCCTGCCCAAGGTGGTATCATCCATCACCTCAAGCACCATAACTTCATCGTTCGCCTTCGGCAGGGAAGGAAGCTTCTGATCTCTGATCATCTGTAGAAATCTTGGGTACATGCAGAACCCTTCCTTCCCCTTGGCCTCTATATTCTCGACCACGTACGAGAAGATCATCTGGGAGAAACTGAACGGGTGGTTCAGCACCAAAGCCACATAGGCGTTCTGGATTTGATCTGAGAGCTCGTCAAATTCCCCTCTTCTCGAAGCAATGCACTTCAGAATCACTTGTGCTAAGTACTTGAACTGGGGACACATATTGCTTTTGTTGAGCACACCTACGTTGATATCCCCAGTGTACTTCATCCATAGAAAGCACCCCCTAACCATCAGAGGGTGAAGCTTGGTTGGGTGATCCTCATCATCACCCAACTCCAGGACTTGCCTGAGATCAGCTGCAGTAATGTTGATCTCTTGTCCGATGATCGAGCTCTATATACAATATGGCTCAGTGGACCTATCAATGGTGGCCCCTTCCCAGAAGGTCTGCTAGAGTGATCTGTATGGAGTACACTGTGTCGATATAGCCCTGAAGATCCTAGAACATCGAAGAAAAGCTATAATCCCTGTAAACTTGGAAGCATTCCGAGATGTGGGGTCCAGATGAGCACATATGTTGTGCTTAGTACTCATCGTCCAACGATCCGCCATATTTCTGCAGTACAAGGGGCAAACAAGTTAGTTCTGTTCATAATTGATAAACATTTTGACTTAGAACAGATTTTGACCAATATGGTTCAATCGTGCGATTGAACCGTACGACTGGATTCAGTCATACGATTGAGCATGCGATTGAATTCAGTCGTATGCACGTCCATGCGATTGAGTCAGTCGTGCGACTGAAAAACCGATTGGTTCAATCGTGTGATTGAAGCATGCGACTGGCTCAATCATATGATTGGAGTTCATCAGTCTGTCCATTCGTATAAACCCCTGTGCGACACCATAATCTTGAATCTTGGTATTAAGTGAAATTAGACATTGTCTTTGGGTTAATATGGTTCGCAGGGAGCCGATATATCACTTAAACACCTTTAAATCGACAATCTTGTTCATTTAAGCGGTCTATTTTAGGATTTATCTCACGATTATTTGATTTAACAATTTAGGTCACATTAGATTTGTTTTAACTGGTTGTTTGACCTTGAATCGTTCACAAATTACCTGTAGAAAAGTATAATCAAGGTTAGAACTCAAATCAGAATGTGAACTCAAAAGTTCAAAATTTGGGCAGCATAACAATGTAAATGCGGTTTTGGAAATTTTTGAAGACTGATGGGGATTCTGACCGACTGAGCCTCTATTTATACTGATTAGGGTTTCAGTCGTGCGACTGGACCCATACGCATGGCTCAATCGTGCGACTGAGGTTTAGTCATGCGACTGAGGTTTAGTCGTGCGACTGAGGTTTAGTCGTTTAGGACTCTTGGATATATCTTTAAAATAATGATCCTTATTACCCTCAGACTCATAAGCGCTCACAAGAAATCATACTAGGGCTGTAAGAGGCACACAATGATTTTCATTGTCAAGAGTTGCAGCCATGACGATATCAGTATTGTTGTCCACTTAAATCCATACACAGACTTTTGACTCACATTGGTGATTATATTGTATTATTTCAACAAGCATATGTGGATCCCACACTTATATGGAAATCAACATTCCTCAGGAGATTTTTGAGCGGTCCCGGGTATTGAGACAAAAAGAAACTATTCTAAGAGCTTTCAAAGAGATGCAAAACCTCAGGTCAGTGCCATCGCACAACAGAGAAGCGCAAACCACAATGAATTCTAGAATATTTAGGTTGTGCTTATCCTCAGGTCAATGCCATCGCACAGCAGAGAGGCACACAACCTATCTTCTTGTAAGAGCAATTTTTCCTTTTACACATAACACACCAATAACATTAGTCAATAGTTTGATTGTGTTTATCATTCTTTTCATGTGCTTTGCCCATTCTTATGGTCGTCCGCACACATTTGTGGCGTTTATTTGCTCGTCACCCCTTATTGTAAATGCGTTGATTGTGTTAACCAGTGATGAGATGGAAGCCCACAGCCTGTTGAACAATTTAGTTTAAATTGTTTCACCAAAGAAGTCTAGTTGTCTATTGAATTGAATCTACCGACACATCGTACAATGAATAGCAACCTCTAGGCCTACTTTCTCTATGTAACCTCAGTAACAAACTAGTGTACTATCATTTTTCCTTTATTTGGCTTAGATTCCTTAGACTTGTAATTTTAATATAACATTATGATCTTTTTAGTACTTTTAAAGTCTCAAACAATTAGTTCCCTATGTATTATCATTTTCCATGATTTTGAATCAATCTCACAGTTTTGATTTAATTTCATCCTATCTGCCCGCCGCCCCCCCCCCCTTTTTATTTTTAATTTTTTAAGTAAATGAATATTGAATAAATACTGAACCTAGACTAATCTCCCCCTAAAATTCTAAAACGGAAAATCTTTTTGTGTTTTTGGATTTTTAAGACAGGAAAAATAAAGAAAAATAAAATAAGAATTAGACAGACGAACTACGAACTCGATTCGTCTGGAATCACATCACTTTTCTTTTTCACGCCATTGACCTCTAATAGATATAAAAACCAAGGCTTATCAAATGCTTTTGTGTAGAGGTCGGCGCGTTGAAAATCCGTATTAATTTTAACAACATCGATTAAATGATTTTCAAAGCAGACACGTATAAAGTGATATTTACTACCGATGTGTTTTGTTTTAGTGTGTTGGACCGGATTTTTGGTGACAGCAATAGCAGCAGAATTATCAACAAAAATAGGAGTGTTAGAAAATTGCAAACCGTAGTCGCGCATTTGCTGCTGAATCCAGATGATTTGTTAACAACAACTTGCAGCAACAACGTATTCAGCTTCACATGTTGACAGAGCAACGGAGGTCTGCTTCTTACACTGCCAGGTGACTAACCATCTACCAAAGAACTGACATCCCGCTGTTGTTGACTTGTAGTTCATTTTGCAACTACCATAACCCGTGTCACTATACGCTGTAAGCTCAAAGTCATCGTCATGAGGATACCACAACCCTAGTTTTGGAGTACCCTTCAGATAACGAAAAATCCTTTTTACTCAGATGAGATGATTTACTTTTGGTTTCGCCTGATATCATGAGCAAAGACAGGTCGCGTACATGATGTCAGGACGTGAGGCGGTGAGGTACATCAGAGATCCGATCATTCCTCTGTACATGGTGGCATCAACCAGATCATCATTTTCGTCGGGTGATACGTCATGATTCGTGGCAAGTGGAGTTCCTGCTGCTGAAGCATTCTCCATATCGAACCGACTGAGGATATGTCCCACATACTTGGTCTGATGTAGAAAGATTCCCTTTGGTGTTTGATCCACCTGTAAGCCGAGAAAGAACTTCATCTCTCCCATGGCACTCATCTCAAATTCTGCTTTCATTACAGATTCAAATTCTTTACATAAGTCTACATTTTTGGAACAGAAGATTATGTCATCAACATAAATCTGTACCAGCAGTAAATATCCATCTTTTTCTTTAATAAACAATGTACAGTCAATCACTCCTCTGCGAAACCCGTGTTTCACAAGATGAGTTGAGATTTTTTCATACCAGGCTCTAGGGGCTTGATGTAGCCCGTAAAGAGCCTTGTCTAGTTTGTAAATTCTGTCCCGATGATAAGAGTCCTCGAATCCTTCGGGTTGACTGACATAGACCGTCTCACAGATTTCCCCATGAAGGAATGCACTCTTCACATCTAGTTAATAGACTTTAATCTTCATGTAGGATGCATAGGCTAGAAATATACGTATTGCTTCCATCCTCGCCACCGGTGCAAACACTTCATTATAATCTATGCCTTCAACTTGTCAAAATCCTTGAACTACAAGTCAAGCCTTATTCCTTAATATGACCTCTTGGTCATCTTTCTTGCATTTTAGCACCCATTTAGTACCAATTACCTTCTCACCTTTTGGTTTGTCCACAAGGGTCCATACTCCTAATTTCTTGAACTGTAGAAGTTCTTCATGCATTGCACTGACCCATGCCTCATTATTTAAAGCTTCACTCACATATTCTGGCTCAAATTGAGACACAAAACATCGATATGCTCCATCATGAAGATATCCCTTTTTCCATTACTGAGGCATAATCAACTGAGTATAGCTGATTTCTGGTTTGTACTCCCGATCTAATATCTCCAATGACATTGTCCAAAGGATGATTAACATTTATCCGGGTTCCAGGAGTGGTAGGAACAACTACCTCATTATCTAGATTTGGAATCTCATGTGCTGTTGGAGTATGAGGTTTCGACGCTTTGGTAGCTTCTGTTTCAGTTGTAGGTGTACTTGAATTAGCAGGAACCTATTCTACCTGTTCCACATTTTCAGTCTCAACTGCTTCATCATAAGAAGATGACTCGCTTATATCAAGTGCTCCCCCTAAAGTACTAGAGGAATCATCTAGTGGAATCGATGATGTTGAGTCTTGTGGTGGTGAGTTGAAAACCTCGTACATCATTTTAGTCGATAACTCATCATCAGTGGGAGAAGGCGGTAGATTGAAGGATTTAAAGAATCCATCATAATCAAAGAAAAATGACGGTCCTTTTCCAGCAGTGGGGTGGTGAAGCTTTGAACATCAGCGTTGCACCACACTTCTATCTGACCTGTTGAGTTATTATAAACTCTCTTGTCGGTATGCTGTATCCAAGAAATATACCTTCTACTACCTTCTCACTAAACTTTCCTATCTGAGTTTTCTTCAGCAGCATGCATGGTGCGCCAAACGGTTCTAGATACTCCAGATTGGGTTTACATCGCTGGAGTAGTTCATAACATGTTTTCCCATGTTGTTTGACCATAAAGACTCGATTGAGCGTGTAACAAGCATTGGATATCGCCTCATTCCAAAATTGAATTGGCAGTTTTGAGTTAGCTAGCATTGTTCTGGCAGTCTCTATTAAGCTCCGATTCTTCCTTTCAGCAACGCCATTCACTTGTGGAGTGTAGGCAGAAGTAAATTGATGTATAATTCCTATTTCTTTACAGTATGTCCCCATCCACTGATTTTTGAACTCAGTGCCATTATCTGATCAGATCTGTCATACTTTCAACTTGTAGAGTGATTCCAAGGTAGTAACGAGCTATTTGAATGAGTCAAAATTTTCTGATTTGGCTTTCAGAAACATCACCCAAGAGAACCTTGAGTAATCATCTGTTACTATAAAGCAATACCTGTCACTAGCAATGCTCTGTGTACTGACAAGACGAAACAGATCCATGGGTAAAAGCTCAAGTGGAAGATCAATTGAATAAACTTTCTTGTACTTGTGAGCCTTCTTGGTCTGTTTCCCTTTCTTACATGCCAGACAAAAATCAGGAAGTTGGAAGTTTTTGACAGTTACTCCATTTACCAAATCATTCTGTACCAAATGATTCATCTTCCTTGGATTAATGTGTCCCATTCTCCTATGCCAGGAGATTGACTCTTTCTTAGTTTCCTTTGACAAGAAGCATTGAACTGTGTGATCAGTTATGGATGCTTTTGATAGATCCAAAACATACAAACCGTTGTATCTTGAAGCTGACATAAGAACTTTATCCTCCTCAATCACATAGTCCTTTTTCAACATGTAGCACTTCTTGTTGTTGAATACAACCTTAAATCCTTTGTCACAGATCTGGGAAACAGAAAGTAAGTTGTTCTGTAGTTGCTGAACGTAGTTGACCTTGTCAAACTTAACTTTCTCATTTCCTACTTCGCCTTGTGATGTTATGTAACCTACTTTGTTCCCAGAAAATGAAACATGTCCCCCTTTAATTTGTCTAACATTGAAAAGGAAAGACGAGTTCCCTGTCATGTGCCTGGACGCCCCACTATCAATAATCCATGTATTTGTGATAGCACTATAGCGGACACCCTGCACGTTCAAAGAAACTTATCAGTTCAGATTTGGGACCTAAGCCTTAACTGGCTTGGGTGTCCTGGACGAATCACACATCATAAACTCAACCCATTGACCTTCATAAGATGAGGGCATATCTTTCTTCTTAATTTCCTCACTATCAGACAAATTACTTGACTTTTCTTTCCATAAGCCAGTTTTGTGTAAGGCCTGTTCATGATAGACAGACGATTGGCTTATTGTTTGAACTTTAGATTCACTAATACTCTTTGGTGGAGTAGTAGATCTCCTTTGAGTAAAACTTTGTTTGGTATCATTAAGTTCAATTTTCTTTTTGGGAGTCTGATAGTAAGGACAATTGGAAGAGATATGTCCTCATTTTCCACAATTGTAGCAAGATCTTACTTCTACAGATTGTGGAAAATATTTATGAGGGCTTGAGTTTTGCACAGGTGTGACCTTTGTCTGTTTGGGTTTAATAACTTCCTTCTTAGATGTTTCAGTCCGATTAACAAAATTAATTGTTTTAACGTTTTGTACATCTTTAACTTGCACTTTATTTGGACTTTGATGAGTAACACGTTTATGGTTAACTGGTTTGATCAGTCTTGAGTCTGAAGTAGACGTATGTAATCCTGACCTTACATTAACCCTTTTAATTTCATCATCCAAACAATCAACTGGCATTTTACCTTTAGATTTCAAAGTTGTCTCCTTTTGTTTAGTGATCTTTTGTACATGTTTGACTGTGGAATTGGGATCACTAACCAGAAGAGTGGAGACCAGATAATCCTTTACTAGGTTGTCATTTACAGGTCTACACTTTGTATTTAAAAGGATTTCATGTGGTGGTGCTACTGCCTTGTACCCCAGACCTTCCCCATTGTTTCGTTCTTTCACTAAGTTTGAACTATGTGAGAAGAACTAGCCCAACTATGCAGTTTTTATTTTAATGAATTTACCTCAACTTCCAAAACTGTTTTTTCCTTTTTGGTCTCTTCTAAAGAATTTAGATAAAACTTTATATCATTTGATTGATTTAATGCAATAACCTCGGTTTCCCTTAGTTGTTTTCCCAAAAGTTATATCCTTTCTTTAAAACTGCACTCATTTTGTTTTAAAATACGATTAGCCTCAGTGCATAGTTGTAAATCATTTACTAAGTTATCATTGTGTTCTGATAACCTAGCAAATTTCAAGTCAATGCTTTCTCTAAACTTATCATAGTCATGACAATCATGTTTATCAAATAACTGGTCTAGAGAACTTACCTATGATGAATCGGTTGAGCTAGTCATCAAAGCAGAATCAGATTCTTTTGTGACAGGATATTCTGTACTTGTTGCTCTAAGATCTTCTTCAACCAGGTCATTTACCACATTCGCAGCTTCTTCAATATCTGACATTGCTTGCTCAGTTGCACTCTTATTTTCACTAGCAGACTCATCATCTACTGCTTTAACAAAGGCAATATTTGATTCTCCGGGAGAAACAAACCTGAAGGACCAGTCTTGTCCTTCATCATCTTGAGCTGTAAGTGCCTCTGTATCCTTGCTTGAAGAAGCCATTCCAATTTGTTCCTTGTCTTGACGGGTGAAGGATGAAAATGTGTTTCCATTACCTGTTTTCTTAGGCTTTACACATTCACGTTTAAAATGCCCCTTCTCACCACAGTTGAAGCATGTTACCTTGGTTTTGTCAAAACCAAACTTCGTGTCCTTTATGGCTACTAGATTCTGTCCCGTCTTCTTGACAAACTTTTTAGCTCTTCTGACTGCACTTGCCAAGGCCCACATAATATCCATTCTTTCTAGCTCATTTTCATCAACTTACTCGTAGTCTTCATCTGCAAGGTGACAATTTCTAATCTTCCCGGCAACTAAACCATCATAGGATTGGACAAATGCTGCAAGAAGATCCATGTGCTCCTTTGCAACTTCAACGGTGATATTACCGAGATTCTCGGTCTTCAACTTTGTAGAATTGGCTTCATGCACTATATATTAAGTAGTAGATGACCCTGACATTTTTGGTGCTGAAGCTGTGGATGAGGCAGTAGCAGATGAATTGGACACATAGACTATTTGTAGATGTGCTCCTGAGACAGCTGGAGACAAAACTGAGTTGTAGAGTGAAGGATTCTGAACGTAGGATCCTTTCTTTGACTGGTACTTCATCCTTAGCTCTTCTTCTCTTAACTTCAAGATGAAGTCATTTATGTCCAACGTTGCTAAAATGTCATTCTGTCTGAGATTGGACACAAATGAATCCCATTTTTCAGGTAACCTATCAGCAAAACTTGAAACTTTATCTTCCATTGATGTGGTTACACCATGAGTGTGCAGTTCACTCATGAGATGATAGAACCTGTCAATTATGTCATCCAGGCTCTCATTCCCAATTGATGAGAAATTGTCAAACTC
>BJCO01439199.1:0-10103 GCA_018326465.1 Flaveria floridana | reverse complement strand
AAAGGAATGTGAACTGGAAAGAAGTAGTGAGGTATGGTGGAACTTAACTTGAAGCTTGTGTTAAGGGGCTCGTGGAGGGAAGGCAAATCCGAGAGCTGTTAGATAAACGTTTTATAAGACATAGTGTGTCACCTTGAAGAACCCTGATACACTTTGTGGGAAGAAGAATGGAACGTTCCTAATATGGATAGACTATCAAGTGTTAAATAAAGTTACCTAGAAGAAGCGATACCCCCTTCCCAGAATTGTTAACCTTCTTAATCAGTTGCAAGATACTACTTACACATTAAATGTTATCAGCCAAGAATATAAGTGAAACGACATTACCAAGGTTGTATTTAAAATAAATTAGATTCAATATGCAAATCACATTCAAGCTTGTTTGGGCTTGCTCACACACCCACAGTATTCATGAGCCTGTAGAATGGGTTCTGTAAGCCATACTTAGACATGCATGTTATCTTGCCATTGCTAAGAAGCATAAAATTCGAGACAATTCGCTAAAATTTGGGGCTATCAAAGTCCGAGAAATAGTAAAAACTCATTGAGATACGTCAATGTTTAGGGTAAAGGGAAAATTGTAGAAGGATCAAAAAAAGCTTCACTCGTGTAGCTATACCACTGGCATCGTAATCCTAGGAATATGCCGAATTCGTTTGGACATGGATCAGAAGGCTTCTGATGTGTGTTGATGCAATGGCACAAGGCAATCTTCTAGCCGCCTGACAATTCAAGAAACATGTGAAGAGTTACATTACGCATGAACTAGAACTATAGGGCGCGACTTCTGCAAAATAAAATATGCATTTGGATACATTATATGTACTACTCTACCAACTACCCATTAGGATACTAGTTCAAACATAATAGGGCGGTCAACAATCGGTGATAACAACCGCATTGATAAATGCGGATAGCCTACAGTTAGGCTTTTCCTCTATTGCCTTTACCTGTATCGCATCTGGAACTTGCGAATTCTTCCAATGTCAGTTCATAAGAGCTTATGACACATCCTAGGTGAGTAAACTTTCGACATGCGTAAGTTAGGATGGGTGGAACTACTCAAAGGCTAAGATTATCATATACAGTATCGTTCCTGGAGTAGGAAGGTTGGAAAGGAAGTGACCATTGTGTGTGACCTATCTTTACCATTCTTATCAGTCGTGAAAACTTTCTAGTTTTAACTTGGCTAGAATAAGTGCGCTAGTTCTAGATACTAATTTGTACTCTTAAGGAACCCAAATCCTCCTTGATCTGAGGTCTTTAATCTATGACATCTTATGACCTATTACCTTATGATTCTAAGGAGTTAATAGTGACGTATAGCCGACTTGACTATTACGTCTAATTAAAGGCATTCACACCAACATCTGATTCTTCACAATCTTTCATAAGATTCTCTGTGAGGACAGTAATACCACCGGGATTTTGGTGTTCGTCTCCATGCTAGATTTATCTAGCAGGATGGTGTAATGAACCATAGTGGAAAATCTTTTCTTGTCAAATCTGTACAAATATCAATTAATCAGGGTACTGAATCCAAATATCTATGCATGAAACAACTCACTAGTTTTGACAAGCATGTTCAAACATCAGGATACTCACTTGAATCTAAATCAAACCTGGTTATTTGATACATAATCGACAACTTTAATCCTGGAATGCTCAGCTGAATAGCTTCAAATCCTCAAGACTCATACTATAAGTGTATCACACTCGGAAACAATGTTAGCAATACTAAAATTTTGAGGAGGAAATTTCTTAAAGGATGGGAGAATGTAACACCCTGAAATATTGCCCAATTACAAAACTTTAAAATATTATAAAGCCCAATAAAGGGCTGGATTGAGTTGGGCTTACCGAAGAAAACATGGAAATGAAACTAGCATTTTAGGACCAATAAGCCCAATAAGGGCCCGAACTTATAAACAAGGCCCATTTAAGGCCCAATGCACGTTTATGTACCAAATAAGTAAGTGATCTAAAAACAATGAATCGTTATGAGATTCGAAAGATATGTAGAAGAATCCAAACTAAAAACCGATTCAAAACCTATGACGGGTAAAGCTCGGTGATCTAACGCGTACTAACGTTTGAGTTCCATCAGAATTTCCTTATAATGACTTGTTATCCTACCAAAATTATTGTTAATCATAATAAATATTGTAAATAATGCTTGCTAAAAGATTTTACATCAAACGTGCATAATCAACCAAGATAAGTGTGAGAAACCTGAATACAGTTTTCACCAGCATTTAACTAACATCTGATACGTCAACCGAGCACTGTAACATCATAAATATTCATCTAATCATTACATTTACATAACATTCTAAATTAGAGAGTGAGACGATTGTTCGGAGCAAATGCGTTTCAAGACGCGACCGAGGCGTGTACCGGCCTGAGAATAGGTCAAACCCGAGAATTTGACAGATAAAGTTTTAACGCGTCTGACGTGGGAAGTTAGCGTATAAAATATTATTTAATACTTAATGATATATATACACATTGTGATTGTGATACCTAAATAATAACAACGCTCATTCGACGAAAACACTTAAAACAGTTAAACGTGTTGAATACGCGATATTTACATGCTGAAACTCGTTTAATTATCAAGCAAATTTTAAATATGATCAAATAAATAATCTTGGAATATTTATAACAATTAGTATAATTGAAACTATCGGGAAGTAAAATTTTTAACAATACAAAACTGATCCGAGCATGACGCGAACTAACCTGTTAACGAACCAATCACTTAACCCTACTATATAAACCAATGTTCCTCCATTTTAGGGTTTTTAAAACACTTTAGAGAGAAAAAGAAAGGTGCAGCCGCAGCCCCCTCCTCCCGGTGTGCTTCCGGCTGATTTCCGGCCACCGCGACGACTTTCCGGCGAGTGAGGGAGAGTTCCATACATGGCCGGTTAAATATCGAACTCCTAAACACAATTGTGGTCACGGTTTTACCTGAATCAAAGCGGTGGCATTGCAAAATAGTGGTAAAGGCGGCTGCGATGGTGGTTTTTGTTGGTGTTTAGGCAGTGGGTGCAGGCGGTGGTGTTGGTCGCAGGTAAGTCCTCGATCTACAACATGATAACGGTGATGATGTGGATGTCGCGGCTGTGGTTATTGTGGTTTTGGAGGTCGACTGTGGCTATGGTTATGATGGTGATGGTGGGGTTCCGATGACAGTGCTGCGTGGTGTTAGTGTTGGTGATTAAGGGTGTCGACTGTGGCTGATGTTGTTAGCAGTGGTGGTCGATCGGTGGTTCCAACGACTGCCCAAAGGCGGGGGTAGTGATGATCGTGGATGGTGTTGGTGTTGGCTGTCGATAGCGGGTGTGATGGTAACTCTCGGTTGTGGGAGTCATGGTTGTGGTTGTTGTTGGTCGCGGCTGTGGATGTCAAGATTATGAAGGCCGACCCCGGGTATGGCCGCGATCTTAGTGTTGTTGGTTGTGGTTGATGATTGTGGCTGTGATGGTTAGTGGTGGTCGATGTCGGCAGCCATGGTATGGCTGTGATAGTGGTGATGGTTACGTAGGCTGTCAAAGTGGTTGTTTTGATAATGGTGTTGGTGTTGGTTGATTAGATGGTGACAGGTGGGTTTTGGGTGTGGTTGTAGGTGAGGATTCTAGCCAACTAGGAGGTTCTAGCAGTGACAAACGCGGTTCATGGTGGACAGTGGCTGCATGCGGTGGATATTTGTGGTAAAAGTCATAACCGAAGTGTATGGTTAAGCCATCGTCTAAGCTGATGGTCAATTGAGGTCACGGGTAGTCAACAACAAGATCGTGATGGGATCAAGAGCAATACGAGTGGGTTAGCGAACGTGAACCGAGTGAAAGGTATAATCGCACGCGCAACGCATTTGAAATTTAATTATAATTTATATGCGTGTTACTTGAGCTCCAATTATACAAAATACACAAATTATAAAACGAAAACGAACGCCACTTGATATAATTATCTGATTTAAATGGATAGTTCAAACACGAGACTTATATAGCAATGATTGTCATCAGAAACTAACCTAGATAGAAATATATGTATCATTACAATATAAGAAGGATTGTAACATGTTAATGATGATCCAACTCAGTTTGGTCCCATGTCACACTAAATCCTTACAAGACTTTGAGATGTAAAATACATACAAATAGGATTGTGCATATATATACATACAATAAATGCATAGGTTAACCGACATCTACATGTTTTTATTTAAGATAAAATATCTAAAAATACTATATTAATCCATCATCTTGTTACTATTAATAGTCGATCATCTCATTATTATTAGAATAAATATTATTTGTATCACCCTTTTATTCAATATATCGACAACTATTATCAATATTTGGATTACCCTAGCATCAATCAATTTAACATTATGATATAAGTGTAAGCATTATAAACATCATTTGGAACATTACAGATTACTTACATCATCAATAAAAATTATCTATAAAGATTTAGAATCCTTGATATCAACCATTTATGGCTACATTCTTTATGCAAAGAATCATTTCTTGAATAAAGGCACTAATTAACCTAATATGAACGAGTTAGTTCATAACAATTAATAAGGGCACAAGAAGCTAAGGTAGACCAATAGTACTCGTCATTAACGTTAAGTTAACTAAAGAGCTCAACCGCATGCATGTAATAATATCGTGCTAATTCTAAATATGAATATCATATGTTCTAATTAGGATTTGCATTATTGATGACCTTCACTTTTCCTTTATCGAGCTCAGAATCTATGCAAGGATACAAGGTGAGTTCAAGCATTCCCATTTTTACTACAGTTTTAGGATGAAGCATGCTTTATTTAAGTTAAACTGTTTTTGTGCTATACTATGATGCTATATATTATGGTAATGTTGATATCTGCTGATACTTCTATCACAATCATTAATTCTTTTGTGAACCGCTTGTTTTATATGGATAGATCTATTTGGGGAATCCCCCAGACACAGTGGCTTCCGGTTACTAAGGGTACCCCACTGAGATCCTGAGGGAACGTTTGTGGCATGTGATAGGTCTTTATAAGATACTATGGTGAACCATCTGGCAGGTATGGTACACTGTTTTGAGGCTCAGTTCTCCCTTCAGGGTTAACAGGTACAACTTAAATTTAGAAGAGGCTAGCCGGGACTGAGTGCAGGGTTGATTGTGACCCCACAACAGTGATAACTGATACTAAACTTTAAATTGTGGACTTTAAGAGTCCCTTTTGTTTTAAGACTTTAAGCACTTATGTTTTGAAAGGCAACTAATGGATTCTAAAGAAACTTTTGTTTTTAAACTTTAAGTTCTTGAATTCACCAACTTTATGTTGACACAAAAACCTTTTTGAGCATGTCTACAGGTACGGCTAGGGACATTAGATGGGCTATAGAAGATACCTAAAGCCGAATCATAATTGAGGGTAGATGTTGAAGGCAAAACTTGAGCCTGGAAGTCCTAGTTACGGAAGTCTCAAGAAATGTGGACCGAGAGATTGATCATGATACCTATTGATTATAGATTGAGGCACCTTGTGACTTGAAACAAAGTAGGTATCCTAATGTAAATATTATTAGATGCTTTGTAAGAACCATTTACTTTCCGATGCATTTTGGTTGTTGTTTACCAACCGTTACATCCCGCCTCTCTGTGCCCGGGGTGTGACAGTTCAGTACTAACGCCACAAGCGCGTTCTGAATCTGATCACCAAGGTCGTCGAATCCAACACGTCGAGAGGCTATGCACTTCAGAATCACATATCTAAGTACTTGAAGGGGGGCACATATTGTTCTTATTAAGCACGCCGACATTGATGTCGCCCGCGTACTTAATCCCAAGAAACATCCCCTAACAGTCAAGGGATGAAGCTTAGTCGGATGATCCATATCGTGCGCCAAATCCAGTACTCTCCTAAAATCATCTTCATCGATATTTATAGCCTTGCCGAAAATAGAACTCCTGATACGATATGGCTCAACGGTACGATCCACTATAGCATTATCCCAGGAAGCTTGTTGTAGTGATCGGTATGGTGTGCAAGGTGTAGACATTGCTCTGTAGATCCTAGGGTGGTTTAGGAATTTAATAATTCCTACATACTCGGTGGCATTGCTCGAAGTATTGTTGAGGTAAGCACAAATATTGTGCTAAGTACTCATCGTCCTCCTTTTTACCATTTTTACTGTAACACAAATAACAACCATTAGAATAACAAGTTAGACCAATACACATGGAAGAAACATTTGAATTTGAACAGGTCTTATCATACTGGTTCAATCGTAAGATTGAACCATACGACTGAACTCAATCGTACGATTGAGCATCCGATTGAGCTTAGTCGCATGTCATGACATACGATTAAGCCAGTCGTACGACTGACTCACTGATTGAGTCATGCGATTGAATCATGTGTCTGGCTCAATCGTGCGATTGAAGTTCATTAGACTGTCCAGTCGCATACGCACTGTGCGAGACCAAAAATTTGAATTTTCTTCGAATCAGAAATATCCATGTCAAGATTACATTCATTTGATGCGCCATGACTTGTTATAACACCATATATACATTAAATTCACTTTTAATTTCATTTAAAGGTCCTATTTGGTGTTTTTTAGTTTGGTTTAGTTTGGTTATAGTCCAATCTTATTTTCGATCTATTTTGGGTACTTTACATCATGTTCTCATCTTGAAAGTACCTTTTGATCAATGCGCAACCATTAGCAATCAAATAGGAAAGATAAATCTCAACAAAAATTTTGAAAAGGGTCCTTAGGTAGTTGGGTATTTGAGAGAATTTGAAACAAGTGTAGGGTTTACGGCCGACTGAACTCCCATTTTATACTGTCTTGAATTTCAGTCTTGCGACTGGCCCCACTCGCATGGACCATACGTGCGACTGAGGTTCAATCATACGACTGACCTTTACGCTTTCAACCAATCGTACGATTGGTTAATACTGAGGTTGCCAATCGTGCGACTCGGCCATCCACACGGTGCAGTCGTGCGATTGAGGCATACTTGTGGTCTAGTCGTCTGATTGGCCATACTTGTGGTCCAGTCATGTGATTGGCCCATACTTATGGTCCAATTATGCGATTGGGCCATACTTATGGTCCAGTCATGCGAGTGGCCCATACTTATGGTCCAGTCGTGCGATTGACACATAATTATGGTCCAATTGTTCGATTGGGCAATACTAGTAAATTTGACTTCGTTTGGCTCACTATTTAACTTACTTATCTTTGATAAATGACATTATGACCATTGATCATCTCAGACATGATTGACCACCTCAGACGTGATCCTTTTAAATGAAAACCATTTGATTACCTCAGACGTGATCCTTTTAAATGAAACCGTTGATCACCTCAGACGTGATCCTTTTATCTTTCAGGAACAAGCTTTTAACGTTTGGTTCATTATGTGACACTCACAGAGTTTTAGTCTTGTTACATAGTTCGATACTAACACAATACTAACGTAAGTAATGCAGGAAAACTTAAACTAAAACTGAAATAAGACATATTTTTGTATTTTTCATTTAGAGGAGGGTTGAAAGCATTTTAACATTACTTAAAAGATTTCTCCCCTAAGCAGAATAGCTTCAAACATTAACATCATTTCTAGAAAGATTCACATGGAATCAGACATGCATAAAACACAATCATTTGGGATCTTTTATATTTATATCAATAACAGAGAACATTGTATATCTGATTCACAAAATCTCATTCATCTAAGAGTCAAAAGCACTAACAGGAAATCATGCTAGAGCTATTATATAGCACACATTGATTTTGAACATCGAGAGATGCATCCACAATGATTGTCAGTATATTTGTCCACTTAAATCTATACACAGGTTTTTGACACACATTGGTGATTATTTAGGTGTATTGGTTCAACAAGTATTTGTGGATCCCACGCTTATATGGTAATCAACCTTCCGTAGGAGATATTTGAGTTGTCTATGGGTTTTTGTCAAGAAGAGATTATTCTAAGAGCTTTTAAAGAGATGCCAAGCCTCAGGTCAGTGACATCGCACAATAGAGAGGCGTAAACAACACTGAATTCTTGGAATATATAGGTTATGCTTATCCTCAGGTCAGTGCTATCGCACAGTAGAGAGGCACACTTCATATCTTCTTGTAAGAGCAATTTTATAATACATTTAACACAACAATGACATTTGTCATTTAGTTGATTGTGTTTCACTTGATTAGCTTAATGACATTTGTCATATGCATTGCTCATGTTTTTGGTCATTAGCACACATTTGTGGCTTTCTTTTTGCTCCTCACCCCTTATTGGAAATTTATTGATTGTGTAGACCAGGGATAAGATGGGAACCCACAACATGTTGATTGATTTAATTTACATGATTCACCAATGATGTCTACTAGTTTATTGTGTTGAATCTACCAACACATCATATAATGAACTTGTAACCCCTATATCTACTTTGTCCATGTAACCACAGTAACATACTAGCTTACTATCATTTTTCAACTTATTGGGCTTTGACTTCTCAGACTTATAATTTTTTGTGACTTTCAATATAATATTTCAAAAATGAAAATCATTTTAGGGTCCCAAACGATTTGATGCCTGTGTACTATCATTTTCCACTGTACTGAATCAATTTCTCGGATTTGATGTCTTTGCTTTTCGCCTTACTTTGTCCATGTAACCACTGTACTGAAACTGAAATTATTCTCTTCCTAAAATTCTAAAACAGAAAATCTTTTTATGTTTTGGAAATTTTTAAGATAGAAAAGAAAATAAAATAAAATAAAATAAATTTGACAGAAAAAATTAAAACTAAGACAAATACGGACGGACTATGAACTCGACTCCTCCAGAATCACATCGTCTTTCTTTTTGACATCGTTAACCTCTAATAGATACTAAAATTTCAGTTTATTAAAAGCTTTTGTATAGAGGTCGGCTTGCTGAAAATTCGTGTTAATTTTAATTATATCGATTAAATGCTTTTCAAAACAATCACGTATGAAGTGATATTTAATGCCAATGTGTTTGGTTCTGGGATGTTGTACCGGATTTTTAGTTACAGCTATGGCAGCAGAATTATCGACGATAATAGGAGTGTAAGTAAATTGCAAACCATAGTCCCGCATTTGCTGTTAAATCCAGATGATTTGAGAACAACAACTTGGAGCAGCAACGTATTCAGCTTCACATGTTGACAGAGCAACAGACGTCTGCTTCTTACATTGCCAGGTGACTAATCGCCTTCCAAAAAATTGATATCCCGCAGATGTTGACTTGTAGTTCATCTTGCATCCACCATAGTCTGAGTCACTATATGTTGTAAGTTCAAAGTAGTCATCACAAGGATACCAGGACAAGAAGCTGGTGCGATACATTAGAGATCCCGATTAGATGATTTACTTTCGGTTTTGACTGATATCTGGAATAGAGACACGTGGCATACATGATATCAGGACAAGAAGCTGTGAGATACATTAGAGATCCGATCATTCCACGATACATGGTGGCATCTACAAAATCCCCATTTTCATCACGAGCCACATCGTGGTTCGTGGCAAGAGGGGTACCAGCAGTCGTTACATTCTCCGTATTAAATCGACTCAGAATGTCCCCCACGTATTTAGTCTGATGTAGAAAGAACTTCATCTCTCCCATGGTCCACCGGTAATCCCGGAAAGAACTTCATCTCTCCCATGGCACTCATTTCAAATTCAGCTTTCATCATAGATTCAAATTCTTTATATAATGCTTCATTTTTGAAATCGAAGATTATATCATCCACGTATATCTGAACCATCAGTAAATCACCATCCTTTTCTTTGATGAATAACATGCAGTCAATCACTCCCCTACGAAAGCCATGTTTAAGCAGATGTGTGGAGAGTTTCTCATAACAAGCTTGAGGGGCTTGACGTTGCCCATACAAAGCCTTGTCCAACTTATAAACTCTGTCCCGATGATAAGGATCATCAAATCCTTCAAGTTGACTGACGTATACTGTTTTACGGATATCACCATGTAGAAATGCACTCTTCATATCCAATTGATATACTTTGATCTTCATGTAGGATGCA